>PVJX010011752.1:0-52543 GCA_004027295.1 Dolichotis patagonum | reverse complement strand
TTTCTTCCTCCCGTCCAAAGAAGTCAGAGTCAGAATGTATGTTCCAATCGGCTTTGGTTGGTGTCAATAGTTCTGAGACACTGTTTTCACAAAGGGTACTTGAAGGAGTCAGAGCTTCTGCGTCCACTGCTAGCTTACTGCTGGGTGTCAAAGTCTGGGGCTGGGGCTCTGGACTGCAGTTTTTCATAGGCAAAGAGCCTAGAGACCGCAGTGGTCCCATACTTACACTGGAGACATTATCCATATCTAAGAGGCCCTGCTGAGGGCCGGTGGCTGTTGTTCCAAAAAAGAGAGAAGTATCCAGACTTTGAGGAAGGTCACTGGTGGCCATCAAGGCCCGAGGGTCTACAGCCTGCCCTAAGCAGTTACTATTACTGGCTGGGAGATTCCCTGCCAGAGTTGAGCTCACAGAAGCCACATCAATAGTCAAGATGCCAGAATTCACCAATGCTGTGTCCAGCACTGCAGCAGAACCATTGCCAGCCACGTCAGAGAAGGGAGACACGATCTCTGCCTCACTGAGATCATTCTGCCCCTGGCTGGTAAGTTCACTGCTGGGTGTAAGCGAATTTGCAGCTTCTAGTTGAGCTAAAAGACCGTGGCCCAGGTTGTGCCTTTTGGCCATGTGGGTCTTCATACTGTGCTTGGATGTGAAGAGTTTATTACAGGTGGAGACAGGGCAACGGCTTTTCCAAGTGTCCACATCCTGCAGATGTTTCTTGGAGTGAATGTAGAGACTACTTCGAGCAGAGAACCTGGCACAGCAGCCTTCCACGGGACACACAAAAGGTTTTGTGCCCAGGTGGGTTATGCTGTGGCCTTTCAGATGTTCAGCCCTGGTGAAAGATTTCCCACAGCCTTCTACAGGGCATGTGAACCTCCGGTCATCCTCGTGCTTCCTTTTGTGCCTTAATAGTTTAGACATGCTGGTGAAGTTCCAGCCACAGCCGTCAAAGTCACACAGGAAAGGTCTCTCGCCCGTGTGGCTCCGCAGGTGAATTTTTAGCCTACAGGCCTTGTCATATTGCTTGCTGCAGCCAGGGAAAGAGCAGGCAAAGAGTTCCTGTTCCCTGAAATGGGCGCGGTTATGGGAAAACAGGGCACTCACTGTGATAAATGTCTTCTTGCAGCCGGAAAACGCACACTGGTAGGGTCTCTCTGGCTCGAAGTGGTTGCGCTGGTGGGCGCTGAGCTTGGCCTGCGTGGGGAAGCTCTCCTCACACACCTCGCATTTGAAGGAGTTCTCCTGCTCGTGGCCCTTCATGTGCGCCTTGAGGTTGTACACAGTGGTGAAGCTCTTGCCACAGCCTTCCACTGGGCAGCTGAATGGCCGCAATTTGTCGTGAGACTGCAGGTGTCTCTTGAGCTTGTAAGATGTCGTGAAGGTCCAGCCGCAGCCTCCCAGGGGGCACTTGAAGGGCCGCTGGCCTTGACTGCTGCTGTGAGTCAGCAGGTGCACCTTCAGCTGGTGCTTCTTAGCGAAGGTTTGTCCGCACTGCGCCTCTGGGCACAGGTACAACACCACGCCTGGGCCTGGGCACTGCGGCCCGCGGGGGCTCTGGGCCGAGGCCCGGCCCTCAGCCTCCTCCTCCTCCGGCGCAGGGGCTGGCGCGGGTTCTGCCGGCTCCGCCAGCAGGAGGTCCGGCGGCAGCTCTGGGCAGTCACCTAGCTGCGCGGCATGCGGGAACCCGGCTGGCGGGGCGATTAGACCCCCAGCCTGCTGGAAAGGCGCGACCCCTGGCTCCCAGACCGGCAGCGGGGGCGTGGTAAGGGTGAGGACGCCGTTCTCAAAGCGCACGAGCAGATCCGGGTTGTGGACAGTGACGGTGCCGGAGAAGGCCGCTGTGGGCCCTGGGCCCGGGCCCGGGCCTGGGGCCGGGCCTGGGACCGCGGATAGACAGTGGGGGCTCAGCGCGGGGCGGCTGGCGGGCTTCAGGCCGCTCTCTTTTCCCTGGGGTCCCAGGCCTGCCTCGGTCTCCTCCCTCCACACGGGCCCTTCGTCGCGACCGGTGACCCCGGTCTCCATGTCGCCACCCACCGGGTCAAGCAGTACTAGGAAGAAGTCACCGCCGCCGCTGTCGCCGCCTTCGCCGCCGTTGCCGCCAGTGTGATCCGGCCTCGGCGCCAACGGGCTTGGGCCGGGGCCCCGTGAGGCCCTATGGGCCTGCTCGCTCCGCGGCCCGAGCCCGCCATCTTGGGCCCCCCGGAGCAGTAGGAGGCGGCGCGCCGGGGCCTGACCGGCTGGCGGATCAAGGCCTCGGTGGACCCCACCGCCCCTCGCGGGGCAACGGCCCCCGCCGCCCTGTGGTGTCCCGCGAGCCGGGAGCAGCCTTGGGATTTCCATCTCTGTTCCGCCGCGGCTTGGCTAGAACCAGAGCCGCGGCGGAGGCGCGACCCCGCCCCCTGCCGCGGGCCCGAACTCGTTCCTGAAAGGGAGAAGAAAAAAAAAAAAAGTGCAATGCGCAGAAACTGGCCCTATCAGATATTAAAACGTATTTAACGCCACAGTGATTTAAATATTCTGGTACCGGTTCTCTGGAACAAACGAAAAAGCCCAGAGGCAAAGCCTGATGTACATAAATTAGTCCACAGTTTATAATTAAGGAGGTCTTCCTTGGTAATGGGGAAATGACAGCACATTTGGTAAGGGTACCAATATAAACATATCCCGTGTTGCTTAGTGCTGTTTGTGTGCTACGATTGTTTACTGTTTGACTGGCTGGCTGGATTGATGGATGAGAGAAATTTCAGAGGGCATGAACCATCTTATAGGTTATCATTACACACCAGTAGAATTTCTGTGGAAATTGCTCCTCCAACAACTTTTATGCTCCAAATTATTATTATTATTGTCATTATTATTATTGTACAGGGGGTCGAACTCATGACCTCGCACTTCCCAGGCAGGCGCTTATGCCACTGAGCTAAATTCCCGACCCTTTCAGAATTATCTTGAGCAAGATCCTGGGGGAAAATTTCTGCACATTTAAGTCTTTTGTGCTCCTAATGCAGACTAGAATAAGAGATGGGACCAGAACACATTAGCACTGTTCAGCCTAGAAGTATCAGGCCTGGAGGATAAAACCTAACCTGCTCCTGGATTCTCACAATACAGTGCTCAACCTAAACCAACTCTGCCCTCCTATCACTTGTCATACCATGATAAATTTCATGCCCAATCTCGCAATCCGATGAGGACATTCTTCAGTTTATTCTAGATTATCCAGCAAGACTGCAAAGGACCCTCTTCAATAAAATACACAGCGTAGTCCCTGGTGTACCTGATCTCACTTAAGCCTTAGTTTTAAACTGATAGCCCCCCTCCTCGCCCCTCACAGTAGAAAAGCAAGAACACAGAAAGGAAAAAAGGAAAAGGCCTTTATTGGGGGACACAGGAGAGCTGCAGTAGAGTGCAACTTCCCCTCGGGGCAGGCAAACAAGCCTCCAGCTTTTATTCTGTTTGAAGGGGGTGGAGTTTCAAAGGGTGGGCAGAATGGCGTGTTGGCACCTGATTGGGAGAATGTTGGCATGCTCCGGAAAAGCATGGAGTTCAATTTTCGAGTTTGGAAGAAGAAAGTGGAAGACGGTGTTGAAGGGAGGCGTTGTCCAGCGCCATGTTGGGCAGGTGCCACTCTGAGCCTGGCAGTGCTTCACACTGGTGGAACCCATCATAAACCACTCCACCTTTGATGCCTGCTGATCTTATTAACGGTGACGATATTCCAGCATCTTTGTCATCAGTGAGTTGACAATTATTGGCATAAGTATAGGGTGAAACGTATGAAAATAGGTTTATTTTAAGGTGATGACTAACTTATAGGATACTTACCATTTAAGTAATCCTCGATCCCCACTCCCACACTTCTTTTAGTGATAGTGGACTGGAAAATCAGGACCCAAGCTGTCCATCCATAACAATTCAAACCTTAGCCAGGCAAAGCAGCTCTTGCGTGTGATCCCAGCCAGAACTCAGGAGGCCAAGGCAGGAGTTTGAGGCCAGCCTGGGCTGCATAGTGAGTTCAGTACCGGCCTGAATTAAATAGGGAGACCCTTTCAAAGCAAATCAAAATCAGATCAAATCTAACTTCATTTAAATGTCTACACACTTTTATGTCTATTACATTTTCTTGGAGGAGGCATCTTTAAAAATCTGAGCTATATAGATCTAGGGTATAGATAGCATAATTTACAAAAACAAACAGCCATATAACCAGAAACAAAGTCAAGAAGTAAACCACTGCCAACTTTCCTGAATACAATCATTGTATTCCTACCAATCACAACCCATGCCCTTCAGTATGGGTGTAGTCATTGTCCTGATTTTTGGGTTGAGTATTGAGTAGGGTTCCTTCGAGTGGATATTCTGTTTTCTCAGTGAACCACTTATTGAAATGTCTTCCCTTTTCCAGTTGGGTTACAGTGACAAGTGCACCATAGATCAAGTGTCTACATATGTGTGGACTAATTTTTATACTCTCTTTTAAGTACTATATCCCCATTTATCTATTTGAAATGCATCAGTGCCTCAATTATTACAGAGCTACAGTCAAATCTGGTATGTGGGCAAGGCAGGTCAATTCCACCTTGCTTCTCAAAAGTTCCTTGACTATTTCCTGGTGCACATCTTTTCCATTTTAGTTTTCAATTTATCATAAAATGTTCAACCAAAATCAACTTTACAGTCCTGTGTGGGATTTTGTTGACCTTTTAGATTTGACTCTATCAGTATTGAATGTGCGACTCATGCCTATGGCCTGTCTGTCCTTTTAATAAGATCTCCTTTAATGTGCTCCAGTAATACTTTATATTTTCCTACCAGAAAGCCTCTTATCCTAGGTATGTTGTTTTGTTTCTTTGTTTGCTTGCTTGCTTGTTTTTTCTTTCTGAGACAGGGTTTCTCCTTGCAGTTCAGGCTGAACTTGGACTCACTTTGTAACCCAGGCTGGTCTCGACCTCACAGAGATCGCCCTGCTTCAGCCTACTGAGTGCTGGGATTACAGGCGAGGGCAATGATGCCTAGCGGTATGTCATGTTTTGCAAATATTATATCTGAAATTTTTGATTTTCTGTATATGTTGCTTGTAACATATACAGACTGCAATTGGCTTTTATATGCCGGTATTTTAGTCCACAAACTTGTAAACTCTCACTGATTCCAATAATTCATCTGAAAATACTTGCAGGATTTTATGTACACATTCACATCATCTGCAAATAATACCAATCTTTCTTTCTCCTTTCCTAACATTTTATTCTTTTCTCTTTTCTTACTGTTTTCTCTGGGGTCATCTCCTCCACTTGCACGGGATTGTTGAATAGAAGTGGTGAAAATGGACATCCTTACTTAATGCAGCTCTGAATGGAAAAATTTTCAGTAATTTTCTGTTTCAAATGATGTCCAATCAAGAGACAAGTGCACAATGATCTAAGATGGAGAAGGTCTGACACAAAGGCTTGTGAAACCAAAAATTGCATACAGGGTATAAGAAAATCTATGTGGAGTTTTGAGAGCTGTGGGAGAGTACTGAAGCAAAGACAAATTTAGAGTGGGGGCCTCTCCCTAAGGCTGGATTTCATACCACACTGCAAAAGAACCTACTGGATGATGGAGAAATTCCACTGGATGATGGAGAAATTCCACTGATTTTCTGGTGCCAGAGGTATTTCACAGAAAGTGGGGTGATCCATAATCACAGAGCAAATAGGAAGCAACTCTCCAGAGCATGGTAGTGTGGACAAACCATAGCCAGTAGCCAGTATGTGGACAAATAATATGAGTGGTGGGGGACAGTTCCTGGTTTAGCTGGAGGCCTGGAGTGAACAGTACCCTACACATAGGATCAGAGGGCCTTGGTGTCGGGAGGGTTGCAGACTAGGGAGGACGATGTAAAAATAGTGTGTGTGTGTGTGTGTGTGTGTGTGTGTGTTGAGGGAACAAGTGCACAGAGAAAAACAGTGGGCAGGGAACTTCAAGCACAGGATATTCCTAACAAGAGGACCCCAGGAAGCTGTTCATCAGGCCAAGCCTGGAGTACATGTTTGTAAGAGACAGTTAGTATTGACACATGCCTGTGGCAGAGCACACACAGAATAGTTACACACATAGTTCTGAGAGTCAGGAATTGTAGGACAGTCTCTTCTTCCTTCAGTGTCCCTCGGGTACTCTCTACTAAGCAAGTGCAACACCCTGCTCTTTGATGCTACATTAAAGGTGAAATATTTAAAGAATCTCTTCTTTATTGAGACCATACACTGAAGGGTGAATTTGAAGCTAAAAAGGCAGTAAACTGACAACTAGCTTATGTCCTATTTCAGGCGAGGAGGGTCCCTTCTCTTCTTAGTTTCTATGAATACTAGGCACCCTACCTTCCAGGGTTACAGTTCTTAGCTCACAGATGGGAGATTGTCTACCAACACGTTGTTTCTCTGATCAAATAATGATGAAAGCAATAGTTCTGGGCATTTCCAGCATTTTAATTGACTGCTTAGGATTCTTGATGGGCCCAGGATTCCCTGGCCTAAATGGAGTTTGCTGTGAAATCCAGGCTCTGGCACAAAGAGTTGTAAAAGAGCCCACGAGCTCCGTGTTTTGATACAGTCAAAGGCTTGCCTGCTTCACCCGCAAAGAAAGCTTTGCTTTGTGGTGAGATTACCTCTTCTACTTGCTCCACCAAGCATGAGCAACAAATGTACTCCTCAGGAATAGACTGGTATATAATCATACATGTTGCTCTACTCTCCTCATAGTCGCATCACCAGATAGGTGACACAACTTGTCATTGGTCTACTGATAATGGAAGCCAAAACTAAAGCAATGGTATGAATTGACAGGCAAAAGCTCTGATTATGACGTAAAGAAAAACAATAGGAAACACAATTTCCTACGTCGGTCTTACAAAGTGTATGTAACTAACTACCCTGGGAATAAAAATTAATTTTTTTCTCCATTTGGTTATAGAGGCCAAACTGAATAAAAATTGATGGCAGAAAATAGCATGGGAGTTTTGTCATTCTCACCTGGCAAACAATCTGTTATTTAAAAGTTAAACTGGAAACTTGTACTGACAAGACATACTTTAAGGGGAAAAAATTGTTCCTTCTTGTGAGGTGTCTATGTTCAATAGATATAGTAAGATACCAACAAAGTAAATGGCCAATGAAAAGAAAAAAGACTGGAAGAATGGATCAAGAAACAAGGTCCTAAACATTAAAACAGAAACACTAAATCTACTGGAAGATAGGGTAGGTAGAAGTCTTGGCGACATAGGGGTACGCAGAGAATTCATGAACAAAATGCAAACTGCATGGGAAATGCTTCAGAGAATCAACAACTGGGATCTCATACTACTGAAAAGTTTCTGCACTTCAAAGGAGATCACCAACAGAATGAAAAGAAAACCCACAGAATGGGAAAGAATTTCCCCTCAGGGGTTGTCTGAGGGGTTGACCCCTCAGACAGCAACCCCTCAGACAAAAGACTTATACCAAGAACATAGAAAGAATTGAAAAACATCAAGCCGTCCAAATTCATAGACCCTCTCCAAAAATGGGCATCTGAGATGAACACTCAGTTCTCAGATAAAGATATACAAATGGCAAATAAATACATGAAGAAATGTTCACCATCACTGATCATTCAAGAAATGCAAATTAAAACAACATTGAGATTTCATCTCACCTCTGAAAGAATAGCTGCCACCAAGAAATCAAATGATAACAAATGTTTGCAAGGCTGTGGGGAAAAAGGAACATTGCCCCACTGTTGGTGGGAGTGTAGACTGGTGCAACCACTATGGAAATCAGTATGGAGAATTCTCAGAAGACTAGGGGTGGAAGCTCTATTCAACCCAGCTATTCCCGTCCTGGGAATTTTTCCAGAAGAACTGAAAAGATCATATCACAGTGACATACGTGCACGCATGTTCATAGCAGCACAATTTGTAATAGCTAAATCTTGGAAACAACCAAGATGCCCATCAACCTCAGAGTGGGTGAAAAAGATGTGCTATTTTTATACAATGGAGTATTACTCAGTGTCATGATTTATGTTGGTGGCCCCCAGGCCTCATGTATTTGCGTTGTGCATTTGTGATTGATTCATTGTCTAGCACTTGGATTGATGGTGTCAGTGCTACACCCTCCCAGGGGGTGGAGCCAGGATGTGATGTAATGGCAGGAAGAAGGTGTGTCTCTCTCGCTTGCGGGTCCTGCTTGCAGTTTGCAGCCGCCATGAACTGGGGCCCCTCCATGCCACCCTGCCTTGGAGCCAACTGAGTATAGACTGAAACCTCCAAAATTGTAAGAAATAAACCTTTCCTTTCCCAACTTTGGGCATCAGGTATTTTGTCTCAGCGATGAATAAAAAGTAACTAAGACACTCAGCTGTGAAGAAGGATGACCTTAAAGCCTTCATAGGTAAATGGAGACAACTTGAAACTATCCTCATTTGTGAAATAAATAAGAACCATATTCATAAATATCACATTGTGTCTCTAGTGTGAAAAGTAATAAGAACTGTAGGAGTAATAAAACCCAAAATGTGTAATTGCTACTGTAAAAAAGAGAGGAAAAGAACGTGCTCTAGTGGATATAGTTGCATGTATGTTTAAGTGTGTAAGATGAATGACCATATTACTGTTTTTTGTTAGATCATGGAGCAGAACTGTTGACTGTCTCATTGCTTGAATGTGTACTTTGTATTTTTTGACTTTGTAACTTGAACAACTATTTCCAAGATGACAGTATGTAAGTTATCAAGTGATGACTTTTTAGTATTTTTTGTTATTTTCTTTTTTTCCTTGGAATTTTGTATTGTTGTTACCCTTTTTTCTATTTTGTTTGTTTTGTTTTGTTTCCTTTTTAAATAAAATTTTAAAAAAAGAAACAAAGTCCAACAATATGCTACATATGAGAAACATACTTAACTCAAAAAGAAATTAACAGACTAAAAGTCAAAGGTTGGAAAACAATATTCCATGCAACAGAAACCCAGGGCAAAGTGGAGGTAGCTATTCTGTATTCAGACAATGTGAACTTCATACCAAGAATGATCAAAAGAGATAAAGAAGGTCACTACATACTGTTTAGGGGAAAAATTAAAGAAGAAGAGATAAAAATCATAAAGATGTATGCACCAAATATGGGAGCTCCCAACTATACAAGACAAATTTTAATAGGCGTGGAAAACCAAATAAGCAATCACACAGTAGTAACAGGAGACCTCAATACCTCATTGTCGCACAGACAACAAGTCAGTAAACAAACAACAGAACTGAACCAAACCTGTGAACAAATGAACCTAGTAGATGTAAGTGATGCACCCAACAACATCACAATGCACATTCTTCTCAGATGCACTTGAGATGTTCTCTGAAATAGACCACACACTAGCCCATGAAAACATGCTTAAGTAAGTGCAAAAGTATGGAAATTATCCCATGTACATTGTCTGACATAGTGCAATATAGTTGGAAATTAATGACAAAAGAAACCACAAAAACTGCATAAACACATGGGAATTAAATAAAACCGTCCTGTACAACCAGTGGGCCACAGGTGAAACTAAAGAAGAAACTAAATAATATCTGCAATCAAACGAAAATGCAAATGCAACTTACAGGGGCCTATGGAACGCAATGAAAGCAGTCCTGAGAGGGAAATTTATAGCAGTGAATTCTCACATGAGGAAAACAGCACAAGCACAAACAAATAAACAACCTAATGCCACACCACAAGCTTCTAGAAAAAGAAGAACAAGGCAAGCCCAAAGCCCATGCGAGGGAGAAAATTATAAAGATCACAGCAGAGATTTACTCAATTGAGACTAAGTAAACAATATTAAGAATTAATGAATCAAAAAGTTGGCTCTTTTAAGGAATGAACAAAATTGATAAAGTCTTAACCAACCTTATCAGAAAAAGGAAAGCAAAAACTCAAATTCATGCAATAAGGAATGAAAAGGGTGAAATGAGCATACCTTCACACACAATAATATCAAACATAACAAAATAGTATAAAACCATTCAAAAGAATTAAAGCATTACAGGACTTCAAAACCAAATAACAGGAGATATACAATGACTACTAGGATATCTCATTTTCCTCAAAAAAATTTTTTATACCATCACACATAATAAAATCAAATAAAACACAACAGGATAGAACCAATCAAAACAGAAGAACAAAAAAGCATGGTAGGACTTCAAAACAAGATGATAGTAAGTCAGCAATGGCTGCCATAATGTCTCATTTTCTTCAAAACAGCTGTTCATACCATCACACATAATAAAATCAAACAAAACAGAATAAAACCAATCAAATCAATGAATGAAAGCATTATAAGACTTCAAAGCAATAAAATAGGAAACCATGATTGCCATAAAATATGACATTATATTCAAAATAACTGCCCCTACCATCTGACAGTATAAAATCTAACAAAACAACACAGAACAAAGACAAACCTAACAAAATTGTGTAAACAATGCAAGAGTTCCAGATAAGACAATAAGAAATTGACAGTAGTTTATACCTTTACCTCCCAGGTGTTTCCTCCCCTTTGTGCTTACACGAGTATTTTTATACAATGGAGTACTACTCAGCTATAAAGGAGGATAAACTCAAGGCTTTTATAGGTAAAGGGATGCGACTGCAGACCATACTCATAAGTGAAATAAGTCAGGTCCACATGTGTAAACATCATATTGTCGACCTAGCGTAAGAATCTCCAAGAGTTAATAATATCCAAATTGTAGAATAAATATTGTGAAACTGCTCATAAGTAAAGAAAAAAGTAATGAAAAACTGGGATGGGGGAAGGAGAAATGAAGAAAGGAAAAGAAAAATTATATGTATATATACATTAGTAAATATATGTGTATATATATATATACACACACACACACACATAAGATACCTGAAATAATTACAGTATTAATTTCTTTTAGTTCAGTGAAAAAAATAGTTTGTGCTTATATTTTTTTATCAATTTTGCATATCTATGTCTTGTAATCTGAAGATAACCATACACAGTATATTAACCATTATTAGTTTCCTATTATCTTGTTTTGAAATTCTGTATCATTGTTTTTATTGTTTTTTTCCTCCTTAAAATACAAAAAAAGATACAATAAGATAAATAACACTATAAGAAAAAATGTATGTTAAGAGTTACTAATCTTCGAGCGTTCTTTTTTCTGGGGACTGTTAATGTACAGAGTACACACATGTCTTGTGTTGCAGAAGCCACAGATGACAAGTTAACCCACAACCTTCTATCCCCACAAAGGACTGGGCCTGTTTCTTATTCTAGGCAGGCTGAGAACTTGAACTCAAGGACCTGAATGTGAACTGGGAGTTTAGCCTTTAAATATGCCTCCTGCCTGATTCAACTCTCATAACTGTCAGCCTGGCAGTGGGGAGACTCAAATGTGTAGTCTGAAACACTTTCACTTTCAGGAGGAGTATTTCTGTAGGCCTGGTCCCTGGGTTACTGTCACCACAGAGCATCCAATGGGCCACTCTTACTTGGTACAAATGAGTGAGAACTGGATTTTATGGAAACACACACCTCATTCTGCATTTTGCAATGGAAGTCTCCACAACCATGGTGTCTCTACTTACAGGACAAAGGAGAATTTGGGATTCCCTTAGCTGGCACAGGCTGGAAGGGACCCACCAGACATTGCATCCACCCATCGACAAACTGAGTAACACCTGCCAGAGTAATCCTGAAACAAAGGGGTGGGGGAGGGGCCAAACAAGGAAACAGGAGGTGTGGGTAGCATGGAGGTGAAGTTCTTGCTCACCGTATCCCTCATCCTGACCTTGTATATTTCTCTGGCAGAAGAGCAAAGCCAAAGATACAGTTTTGTTCTTCATGAAAATTCAATCAGTTGTTTCTCCTTGGTGGACACATGATGGGGATAAGGGACAAGGGTGCCTTCATCTTTCTGTCTAGGACCCAGTTGTATTTTTGGCAAATTTCACCACTATTACAACATAGAAGCTGGCCCAAACAGAGAACCCTGCACCCTGTGGGCTCTCCTGAAAAAAATAAAATTTCCAAGGACGATCAGTCTCTGTGACATTGTTCCAGTTTTCCCTCAAAGATTTTATGGGCATGGGACTTTTCCTTCTCTCTGTCTCTCTCATTTCTCAATGAAAACGCCTCAAACCACACTCTGGGACCGTGTGGCCAACCTTGGACTTCATGCAGGCTCGAGTTCCCTGTCATCTGCAAACCTGGCTTCTTCTGGTTGGCTTAGAGGAATTTCAAGAAAAGCACTCACTTTTCAATCCTCTCCCTATGGAAGGGGGACTGGCCAAAATTTTTCTGCGGCCAGAAAGTTAACTAGAGACTGATGGTCTCAGCCTTCTCTGGGAAAGTTCCCCACTGTCTGCCAGCAAAGCTCATGACTGGGAAGGACTTTAACAGTTAGGTGTTCAGTGGGAACGTTTTCAAGACCTGACCCTAGCCTTTGAAGTCTGTGCATCATCTCAACCATCTTCTTTCCCTGAATATGTGCTTAACTTCCTGGCCTCTCACCCACGAAACTTGGTGAAGATAGAAACCACTGCACATTCACATTCATTGTCAGCCTCTGGCCATTTCACAGATGTTCTACCTGCTACCCTCACTCCTCCAAGAGTGTGGTCCTTTGAGCAACAATGAGGCCTGGACATTGGCTCTTAGGAGGTGCATCGTGAATTCAGTTTCAGTCCAACGGCCGGAGTCTGGTACAAAAGAGGTTCATGAGCCAGATGCAAGAGAAGCTTCTTCCTGCAATTTCCTGGACAATCGGGTTGTTGATTTTCACAACAGGTATCCCACACAAAAAGATGTGATATTTTTGCTTCGCAGCTTAATGGACTCGAAGGTTGGCTTTTCTTCCTCGGTTTGTCCCAAGTTCTCCAGGCCCAGACCAAGGAAATCTCTTCAGGTTCTGACCACTGCCTGCGATTCACCTCAGAATACCCTACACAAGACTTACCTTTCCAAAACAAAAGCACTGCTCAATATGCTACCAAGACGTTAGACCTTGGAAAATGAGGATGTGTTGGGGAAGGAAAAAACTGAGATCAGGAACTGTGTTTGAATGTTTTGGCAGTGGAATATTCCAACCCAGTTAGCATGTTCAAGTGACATTTGGACTGGCTGGTCACTTTGTTTTGTTTTGTTTTGTTTTATTTTAAATTTTCTCAACAGTGGGATCCTAGTCCTGAGCATTCCTTTAGTATTGGACTTCTGATCCACCAATAGCAAATATCTGCAGCAAACAGGCTCTTAATTTGTCAAAGTAGAAAGTAAGACCTCGCATAAGGTGTTCAATACTAAACAGTAAAGAAAAAGAATTTTTGTTCAAAGTGAAGAAATATTTTGAAAACATAATCTGGAATGTGAAAAGGCAAATTAAAAACACAGAAATTGAAACACATTAAGTCTTAAAGATTTTCATATATTATTCATTTTTAAAAGGATGTCTAACTTGTCAATTCATTGACAAAGTCTTTGCAGGCCTTAAAATCTCATTTTGAAGGTTCTTTGGCTCAAAATATGCCATTCTGTGAATTAATACTAGTTCACATCACAAACAAAATGATTACCATTTCCATCAGCTGCATGAGCTTTTTCATTCTCTTTTGTGTTTATTCCCTCGTTATCCATTCCAGTCCCTATTCCAAGGCAATCACTGATCCATTTTCTCTAATTATAGTGCTTTCTAAAATTTTATTTTACTGTATTGTATTGTACTGTATTGTATTGTATTGTATTGTATTGTATTGTATTGTATTGTATTGTATTGTATTATATTTTTGAGACATGGTCTCACTATGCAGTTCAGGCTGGCCATGAACTCACTTTGTATTTCCTCTGATCTTCACCTCCCAGCAATCCTCTTGCCTCAGCCTCCCGTGTGCTGGGATTACAGGCATGCATCATCATGCCCAGCTCTAAAATTTAAATCAATGGAACCACACATGGTACAATGTATGCTTGATTATTTTTGTCTTCAAACTCAGCCAATTTTGACATTCATTTTTGCTCTTATTTCTGTCAATAGTTCATTACTATTTATTGTTGTACTTTACTGTATGGTTAGTTGGATTGATTCTACTTTTCGATGGCTACAAATAAAGCTGATGTGAATATTCATGTGCATGACTCTTTGTGAGCCTATTTTTGTCTCTCTTTTCATAAAAGTTCAATAGTAGCAGTACAGTTATGTGGTATTATTAAAATTTTAAATTCAGGTTAACAATGGAGATTGAGTTCACTGTGCTGCTTAGAGCCCCATCAGTAGTTCAAATTGAATAGATTTGATATCAGACTCTGTCACATTAAGGTGGCCAAGTAACATATTCTGGTACCAGTGGGTTAAAGAGGGCCTCTATGTATTGGCCCCTATGTTGTTTACTTCTTCAAAGAAGGATAGGTCCTTTAACTCGAACCTCATCCAGCACCAAATTCAAACTTTTACTCTTGCAATGGCTTTACATGTAGTCCAGATCTCTCTCTCTCTCTCTCTCTCTCTCTCTATATATATATATATATATATATATATATATGAAGGAGGGAGCGAGGGAGGGAGGTATTAAGGGAGAGATAAGGGAGGGAGGGAGGGAGGTAAGAAGGGACAGAGGGAGAGAAGAAAATGGGGAGATAGGAAAATGGGAAGAGCAGGAAATAGGGAGACAGGGAGAGAGGGAGACAGGAAGAACAAGAGCTCAAAATCTTGCCTTGCTTGGCAGAGTTAAGGCAAACCTGAGGATTACAGAAGATCCCATGCCCCTGTTTACCCCCAGTGTTCTCTGACCCAAACATGTCCACTCTTGCTGATGTTCATATCACCCAGACTCATAAGGCCAACTTCTCTATGGAAAAGAGATTCTTATCGTGCACTGGGTTATAGAAAAAGGGGCCTGCAAAACTTGATTTACAATCGAGGCATTAAATGGCTCTGCCTCTTACTCACTGTTGCCTGTATGGAAGATGGTCAACATTCTCAAAACAAGAAAGTTAATGGTCTTCTTTACTGATGGAATAGTACTATTTCCTTTCCCAGGAGGTGCCCTGCCCTCCTACTCTTCTGGGAAGTGGCCACATGCTGCTGCCTCTGGAAAGTCTCCTGTTGTAAGAGACATCCCCTCTTTAGCAAACAGTCAAAGCACCATCCAAATGAAGTTTGTGGTATGCTCCTGCCACCTGGTGGGAATGTGTTTCTATTTGATCAGCACTCAAATCTTGGAACTCAAGAGTGATGAGCAAGATGGGATTTTGGCCCTGAAGAAGAAATTAGTGTGCAGTCTACCCATTCTACCAGGCAAACCTTGAGTCCCAAACTAATGTTGCTGGAAGCATCTCATTGCCAGGATGCCACCTAGAAGGGAAGCAAGAGCTCAGACTCTTGGGACACTCAACAGTGTGAAAGCAGCACTCAATACTGCTCTGGAGAAGCTTGGTGCTCTCCAAAAGAAAAGACAGCGCTGAGTCCCTATTACGAGGACTGGAATAATTTACCCTTGACTTTGCCAATAATCACGCAGATCATGGTAAAGAGTGAACAGGCAAAAAGGGAGGGCCAAGAAGGTGAAGTTGGTTCTAGCTAGTGAGAAGAGACCCACCTTCTCTCTTGCTGCAGTTGCTCCTTAAGTACTCAGGTGAAGAAACAAATAATCATGGGACTCCCTGGTTGTGCAGAATGTGTCTGGCAAGGAATGAGTTCTATCCAACAGGGGATGAAATTAAACAATTGGCTGCCATGCTATAGGATGGGAAATCTTGTCCGTACCAAAAGAATTTACACAATTAGAGCAGAATCTAGGAATGACCCACAGAAACGCTTTAGACTCCAGTTCATATACATAGGTTTGGTGGGTGTTTTTATGGCTTAGAAGGTTGCCCACTTGACATGTGGTTTCACAGTGGCTCAGGAAGACTCTCAGGGGCAAAGCCCCAAATCTCTTCCACCACTTGGGGAGGTAGGGGTGGGTTTATCAGGTCACAAAAAGAGGTGTGGCATGATGACTTGGCAAGTCTGAAGAAGGCTGAATTCAGTCCTGAGTCCATCCAAATATTTCTCAGAGCACTGCACACGTGGGAGATGCGGGTGGAGGTGTTCCTGACAAAATGCAGTTCCTTTCTACCAGGCATGGTGGCTCATGCTGAAGCACGTTCAGAGACCATTGTCAAGCTGGATTTAATAAACCTCACAAAGGAAATCTCATATCTAATGTTAGCCTGTAAATAAGGTAAAGAATAACCTACCTGCCCCAAATAAAATTTACTATCAACAATGAGCCTTTCCCTTCTTAGGCCAAATGTGCTATCTACAGGCAGGACCCTCTATAAGCATCAACTCTAAGGTGAACAAGAGAGGGGGATCCCAAATTGGATGACCCCTGGTCATGACTCACTGGAGCAATTTCAATACAAACTAGGGTCAGATTGCTGCTCCCAGCAGGCTTTCCCATTAGACGTATTCTCTATGTTAGAGGTATATAGACCTCTGTCTCTGATCACTGCTGTGGCTGGAGAGCCCCACCCCCATAGAGATCCTTAGTCTCAGATGTCTCCTTCTAGCAGACAGGCAGCAATTTACCACATTAGCCGTGGTGGTTTCAGTTTCCCAAAAATGAACAATACTGGCAGGCTCTGTAATCTGGCCCACCCAAGTCTCACAGCTTCTTGATCTCAGGAAATACTTATGCTTTAAATGGGCCTATCCTAACCAAGGAGATTACCTGTTTCGGAGGATAACTAATTCATTAAAAGGCTAATTCTTCAGATAACTACAGTTGACCCACTCTGCCCCAGAGACTATCAGTTTTCACATTATTGGAATGGAACTGTTCAGCCAGCAGGTAAAGCCATCTAACAAGATGAATACTTTTATGCTACTGGTGGGCACTTCCTAGTGAGACTCGGTTAAATTTTCTCCTACCAGTTTGGGTGGGAAATCCACCATGGTAGCAGCTAAGGTGAGGCACTCATTGAAAAATTATGCTCTGTCCCAGGAGTTTTAGAGAAAGAAGGAGTACTGATTCTTACCATTCCCTTTTCATTTATTCTGTATAGTCTGTGGTAAAAGACACAATCGATGATTGGAGACAAACTATGGGCCATAGAAAGTTTAACAAAGCTAGAGAAAGCCTATCAGCATTTTCTTAGTTCCTCTCTCATGGCTGGGACAAAATATCTAACACCCATATGCTAAAGGAGGAAAGGCTCAGGTTATCTCAGTTTGCAGAGTTTTTGGTTCATAATTGGCTGGCTCCATGGTAGAGCCGCATGGCAGATGCACATGGCAGAGGAGGAAGAGTTCATGGCATGGCAGGCAGCAAGCAGAGAGACTTCCTTCTCCTTTCCCTTTTTATTCTGTACAGGCTACAAGCCTATTGGTTGGTGTCACCCACACTCAGTAACTTCCCTGTTCAACAAGTCTGTCATCTACACTCAGACCTATGCTAAGCCATCCAATCAACTGGTCCAGTATCACACAGCCATGATCCAGTCACCTCCCAGAAACCCCATATGAGGCTTTGGGGAAGCATTTAAATATAAGCCATAACAGATAGTGTTGTCTTAATGGATGTCATTCGGGACAACAGGAAGTTTCTGTTAAAGCCAAGGCGTCTATTGTCCTCTTGGATGTGAACGTGGGGCTATATGTTGGGAGTCATTGAAGCTGGAGATTGACCACACATGCAAGGCTGGAGGATGATCATTCCAAGAACAAAGAACACCTGGGGTAAACCACGTGAAGAAACTGCTTCAGCCCAGACAACACCTGGCCCTAAAACAATCTGAACAGTGGGTTGCTAAGAGCAGCAGGGTGTCATGTGACAGTAAGTTGCTAAAAGGTTTCAATAAACCCTCCGGCAGGGAGGAGCCAGTACCTTTCCTCCCATCAGGAGAGCAAGGACTCTACCTGACCCCAGCTTTGTCTCTTCTTATTTTTCTCATCCTCTTGCGGTCCTTCATCCCAAGGACCTCAGGAATCGCTTGGGTCATGGCAACTGCAGACTTGGCTAACAGGCCTTATTTAGTAAAAATTTCATGGGTAAGTTAACCACACTTTACCTTCATCTTTGAGAGTCAATGCTACACCTTCACCCAGTTGTTCACTGGGTACTTAAATAACCCTCCAACAGAGTAGATTTTTTTTTGTCAACAGGACACAGATGCCTGCTCTGCAATTTCATCAGCATTTGTCATTGTGCTACAGACATCTTTCTCACTCTGCATAACCGTAGCTGTGTCTCATAGATCACTGCGATCCTGAGTAAACTTTCCACTAAAAGAGGATGGATAATCAACCCACATAAAGCATATGTCTCTTAAGACTGGAAGGCACATTTAGGACTCACATATAGGAACAGGTGAACTGTTCCCATGCAATAAAAGGCAAACTCCTAGTAAGTAAACCTCCCACATTGGCAAGGGAACCACAACATTTGATACGAATGATTGGATTCTAGCACAACACACTCCTCACTTTCAGTAACTGCTGGCCTTTATCAAGTCATCTAACGAGACCACTGTCAATCTTTCATTTTTGACTAGGGCCCTGAGCAACAACAGGTACTAAAAGGAGCCAGAGGACTCTGTATTAGGCACTTTCTCATTGCTGTAACAGAACACTTAACAAGCGCAGCTAAAAGGAGAGGTTTATTTTAGATCACAGTTTCGTTGGGTTTAGTTTATATTCTGTCATCTCTGAGGAAGAAACCACATGGCAGAATGCCATGGCAGAAGAAAGCTGCTCACGGCATGACATGGTGGCCAGGAAGCAGAGAGAGAAGGGAGGAGCCAGAGATGAGAGTACTTTCTCTTAGGACAAGCCTTCTAACCCAACCTCACCTCCAAATGTGAGTCTTTGGAGGGAATATTTTATATCTAAACCAAAAGAGACTCTATTCCTTTAGAATCTCCCTCTAGTGCCCCCAAGGATGGGACTTACGTTTGGGAGTTTCCCTCACACCTAAATATGTTTCCCAGAGCCTCTGGACCAAATGGACAGGCAAGTGCCTGCTCATGTGCTTTTAGTGTAAGTAACTCCTAGACTCAGCTTAAAGTACTCATTACTACACAGCTAACATTTGGTGACAAATGGGGCACTTACTGAAGGGGAAGTCCTTACTGAGGCAGAGTCACATACACTGTGGATGGGGATTTTCTGTTATGCCCTGGGAAATGGGGAAAGACGTCCATAAAACTTAGCTGGTAACAGAGATTTGTTTATTAAAATGAAAGTGATATGCCCAGGATTAAGCTAAGTCTGGCCCTCCTGGAGTCTCACTGCCATATGAGAATAGAACCCCAGACCTTGTCTGTGAGATTAACTTGAAAACTTCTGCCCAGAAATGCCTCTGGCTCTTGCTCAGTGGGAATTGGGTTGAGGATGGTTAGTCTTCTCCAAACAAGAAAATTAATTATCTTCCTTACTGATGGAGTGAACAGGAAGGGGTAAGAGAACAGACAATGGAGAACTCCAGCTTAGTGCCCCTATGAAAAATGCTCCATTTTCAATTTATACAACAGACCAACAAGCCCAATGGGCCAGGTTGCATGCAAAATAGAGATCATCATTACAAACATTTTCCTTGAAGGTTCATGTTTCTCATCGACTCCTGGTCAATGAGTAGTGGGCTGGATTCTTGGTCAGGACATGGGTAAAATCAAGTCTAGAAAGATACAAGCTTCTTACATTTGGGATAAGTAGCTGTGAGGAAGCAAGCAACACAATGCCTTTGCTCTTCCCAACACTGCACACCCTAATTTAGCTCATGGCAAAGAAGAAATGGAGGAGGTATGATACTACAGGAAACTGACAACTAATCTAACAATGAAAGGAATTACGCCTATTTCAGGATGGTGAGTCCCCCAGAACTTTGGGAAGAACCACTTCATTCCATGGGTGGGCTTACCAGAGGTCAGAACAGTTGGGTTTCCTGAACACATAAAAATCAGTTAATGAGCAAACAAAAGCCCAGTGTGGTGGTACATGCCTTTAGTCTCAGAACAGTGGGAGATTGAGGCAGGATGATCACAAGTTTGGGACCGTCCTAAGCAACAAAGCAACTTAGTGAGACCAAGTCTGTCTGTCTCTCTCTCTGTATCTCTCTCTCTCTCTCTCTCTCTCTCTCTCTCTCTCTCTCTCTCTCTCTCTCTCTCTCTCTCTCACACACACACACACACACACACACACACAATGTGCTCATCCTGAAGACCCTGGTTTCAGCACTGACTAAATCAACAAGAAAGAGTATCAAAATATAAATGAAGAAAGAAGGAAAGAATCAACTCAGCATAGTAACATTTTCACAAAGCCGTTAAGGACTCATGTCAAGAATATAGAAATTTGGACCTAATGGGTAGGCAGAAAAATTTACAGAGAAGACCCACATCAGAAACGGCAATCAAACTGATTTCTTTGAAATTTTCTCTCAAACAGCTGAAACTACTAAGTATGCGCTAAATATGCTCCAGTCGTTACCCAGTCAGTATGTATGGAAGCACTCTGCCACATGCACACCAAAGGGCCATATAATCCAGATCACAGTGGGAACAATAGGAATCACACCATTGTCTGTTTCTCTTGGTCAATCTTCCTGACACATCCACAGATTGCAACAGCGAATCTAGCACTCCTGCTCCCATCTCTACTACCAGTAAACCACATACTTCCAGCTGAGTTTCAGTCTGTAATACTGCTTGTGATTCATAGATGCTGTGCAAGATGTTTGGGTGGCCTTGTATTTCAAATCAGATGAAACCCACTATTATCTTCTTGTGTGCTTAGCAAATAGAGTAGTGGGCCACTATCTTTTGAACCTCATTTCAGGGATACACAGGGAAGGCATATATCCAGTACTATAACCTGGATCCTTATCAGTGATACTGTCGAGTTAAAAATACTGTCACCCAGATCCAATACCTACAAACCCCACAGAATCACATAGATAAAAGTGCAGCTATTTCTAAATGCTGATATTAGGATACATGTAAATGTTGCAAATACTGTATGCCCTTACAGATCTTGACTTCTTTTCCTATCGAATACAGTAAGATTTCTTTCCTTCCAGGAAAAGCTCCACTCGTTGAGATGGCAAACAAATGTATTAACCAAGTGGCCAAGGGCTCTTTATCATGGAAATCTTCCATGACTTCTAGTCAATATGTGCAAGGAAGGCAATGTGTGCTCCACAGTATCACTAGGGTCATGGCACATCTGAAGTAAAAGGACAACAATCAGATTGGGAATTCTTCCTTAACTGAACCTTTCACATATGTAACACACAAGGTTCTACAGCAATTGCAATGCTGGTAACTCACTGTAAAAAAAAAAAAACATTGCTTTTGAGTGTAACAGCAAAGAGAAATCTTACTAAGGACATATTTGATCCCAGGGAGAGTGCTCTCCATGGGATTTTCTCCACCCAAATTGAAACTTGATTACAGACTATTCACAGTTTTTCAGGCCTACCAAAGCTACAATTATAAAAGAATTGGAGAATACTGGAGGGAAACTGCTACCCAGGATTACTTTTCTGAAAACAAAACAAAACTAATAAACAGACAAACAAAAGAAAAGAAGACCCTACATATATGGCTACAGAAGACTGAAACAAAAATGAGAAGCATGGTAGCAAAATTAACTTGGGTGGAAATTTATCAGAGTTGTCATATTGCCACCTCTGACACTAGTTAAGGTGTTCAAATGCCTTCCTTATGAACATTGTTCCTAAAACGGAGTTGATAAAGCAGTAGAACACATCAATGCTGCTATAATTATGGATAGAAATTGGCCTGCTGAGTAATAACTCATAGACACAAAAACCTTCTTTTCAGTCTTTGTCTCTCTTGGCAGAAGCCCTGCACTCTTCCCCTTCTAGGCAGGAGCTCCCTGGTGTGGTTCTGGAAGGTTTCCTGCTGGGAGGTCTTCTCTTCTCTAGTAACCTTTCAAAGCAGTGCCCCATAAAGCTACTGGTTGTTTATTGTGTGTTACTGCCATCTACTGGTCATGTTGTTTTCCTTGATCAACTGAAATTCATGAAATCACCGCGCAGATTTATGGAAAAATCCGCCAGAGGCCAAGATGGTGTCGAAACAAAGGGTGGATATTGTTGCAATAATTCTTCATAGCCTCTCTGCATTTCTTGCAATAGCTTTTGTCTTCAATTAGCATTTGAGGAAAATTTGTGTGTCTGTATTTGAATGGGGGCTTCGTTTTTCTCTTTTGGGATTTGGGGCAGGTGGCAACAGGGAACTCATGCAAACATGAAGCCTTACAAACTGTGGCCCAGGAGTCCCATATCTTCTGCCAACATATCTGAAGCTACAGTATACTAGTCTGTGAGCTTCCAAGCAGCATAATATTTCAATCACTCTCAGTTCTTGAGTTTTGATCATCAGGATGAGACATGGCTTTCTTTACAAAGGAGAAGAAACAAACAAAAAGCAGATATTTTCCAGTCCTCATCTGTGGATATGAGAAGATTCCGTACTATTGGAGAGTAGATCCTATTGCTCAAGTGGACTGCCTCTGAGTGTAGTAAGGAACCCTTCAATCTCCTACCTATTAATGCAGCCGAGGGACAGGATGCAGAGTTGAAAACAGGCTGCTTCAATAATAATTTGGTTATTGTTCATTCTCATGTGGATGGGTCATGTTGGTGAGTGAGTGATTTACCAGACTTGAAAGAAATGGTATCAGTAGTGAGTTCATAGGGTTTTGGAGTGGATCAAAGGTTTCAAAAGTTTGCTTAAATCAATGCTGGCCACTTGAAACTTAATCAGTGTAAACATACTTTGCTTGATGGTAAGCTTTCCTCTCACTCTTCTACTTGCTCTTAATCTTGGTATTGCTCTTGTTCTTGTTCTCATTCTCACTCTTACTCTAGCTGTTGCTCTATCTCTGGCACTTTCACTCTCACTTGTCACTCTCACTCTATCTTCCAATCCCTATGCCTGATTCTCTTTTTTTCCCTTACCTTAGTTGTTTTTAAAAAATGAGAAGAGGGCAGGGGATTTAGCGCAGTGGCATAAGCACCTGCCTGGAAAGCACAAGGTCATGAGTTTGATTCCTAGTACCAAAAAAAATTAATAATATAATAAATAAAAGATTCTTAAAAATAAAAAAGGAGATGATTAGTGGTGAGACTGAATTTTCTCTTTCCTAAAAAAATACATATATACATACATACATACGTACGTACGTACGTACAAGATAGCTAAGATAACTGTACTACTAACTCTCTTAGTTCATTGAAAGGAACAGTTAGTGCTTATACTGTTTGGTCAGTTTTGCATGCCTATATCTGATAATCAGAGCAAATATTTTGAAGATAACCATATTCAATATAATAACCATTGCTAATTTCCTATCAACTTCTTTTGAAATTGTCTATCATTTTTACTGCATTTTCTATTCCTTTTAAAATTCAAAAAAGGACTAAAAGGCCAGTGCATGGTGGGAAATTTTGGTGCCTGAACTATTTATGGTGTTGTTGACTAGAATCCTCTAAAACACTATTTTGCATGGTTCCATGTGGGAGAAGAATAATAGATATGGGGATAACTGAAAGCATCAAGGAGACTGTACAGCAGAAGTGCTGGGTAATTCTTGTGGTGGAATAGAAGCAACTTTGAGCCCTCACAATTGTGGAAAAATGGAGGTACCAAAGAGAAGAGTTAGCATATCAACCTGGGACCAAGAGCCAAAGGGATATACAAGACTCTTAGTTGGTCCACCCTTCTTCCCCTGTAATCCCTGCAATTCGGACTAGGGAGTTGACTAAAATCTCCTAGCAGTTCTTTTCTTTAACTCCTGGCATGCCTGTGGTAGACTCTTGGTCTAGAGTTGTATAAGGGCAGCAAGCCCAGCAAAAACTCACCTTGGGTGTTTGAGCAGGGCTCACAATAAGATTTGGAAGCCTATGTGACCTTGCATGGGGGGCTTTTGAAGATAGCTCAATGAACTGTCCTTGTTGAGTTAGGATGTAGGGTGTGGAAAGATGGCTGTGAAAGTAAACAGGACCTGCTAGCTGCAGAATCCCCAGACAAAATCAAATAATTCCCAGGACCCCATGTGTAGAACTTCTCATGGGATGCCGTGAAATATGGATGGCATAAAAGAGACCGGATGCCATGGGGAGACTGTTACCATAACTTTTCACAGCAACCCACACTGTGTCTCCCAGACCACAGTATACTTTTAGTTTTGCTGATTTTCTCCTTTCCTCTATTGTTGGGCCCAAGTTTGTTCTGCAGAGCCAGTTTCTCCCTTCACCCTTTCATCCCTCATATTTCAAATAAAGTTTTAGTACTCTTTTCGACTTGTCTTTTTCAAAGGAAGAAGGACCTTGAATAAATTTAATTAGCATGCCATTTCTAAAAGAAGTACTGGATAACAATTTTGGCAAGAAAGAGAATAAAGTCCAGGTACTGAAGAGGACAAGCCATGGCCCATGTGGGCTCACATTGTTGCTCTCTAAAATGTCTTGAAGGTTTTCTTTTCTTTTCTCCTTCCTTTTCTTCCCTTCAGGGAACTGTTTGCCACCTTTCTGACTGTGGGGGATGGAAGAGGACTTTTGTTTTCTTTCTGGCTGGATATGCTTTTTCGTACATGTGTTTGTTGTGTGTTTTGCCACCTGTTTTGGAAACTAGCCTTGTCTCTGCATATTCTAGTTCATAAACAGCTTTCTCTTAATTTGTGGTTTGGTCCAGGGTGTTGCCATGGTATGTCACCATGTGGCCACACACCATCTTATCTTGTTGAGTGACTAGTGCTTGGGTATTGCTTGGGTTTGCGTTGTTGGAAGCCACCACCTTTTTTTCATATCTCTGTTGTTCTTCATAGTAACTGGCCTTAAGTGCTAAGCCTATGGTTTTAAAGAGTACATTGTCTTGTGGAAAACAAGAAGAAGGAACCATTTTCTAACCACATGAAAGGAAACAAATTGTGTGGTATCTCTTTAAGAAAACTTTGCAACTAGGAAACCCTTTGTGGGGCAGGACTGCAAAGGGACAACAAAGGGCACTAGGCACCAAGGGACCTTGGCTACAGCTCCAGGCAAATGCAGGTGCACAGGGAAGTATCCAAGGGTGCCTGCACAACTCCCTGTCAATGGCAGAGGTCTGTCTTGGCAGAGTGTGACTCTCCTAGGGTGGGAAAAGAGGAGCTCTAGGGCCAGCATGTGGGAGGGCTGAACCACCCTGCCCTGGGCCACAGGAGCTTGTGACCTTCTTGTCCCCTTTTCCTCATCACTATGAGCTAGATAAGCTGAAGGGCACTGGGCAAGCCAAAATCGCCATGCTGGCACCTGGGCCACCCATTTCAAGCAGAATGGCTGGGCAGCAGGAACAGGGCCCCAGGGGCACATTTCACCTACTGGACAGGGGAGCACATGGGGCCCGAAAATTCGCCACCACTCCGCACTCTGCAGTGGCGTGTTGTACAGCCCACTGACCTGCAAGCCCTGCCACATGATCTTCTTGGGCCCACTAGAGGCAAAAGGCACTAAAACATTAAGAGCATTCACAGTTTATCAGCACTAGGGCCATCTCTCCCATTCCAAGAGCCTGCCTGAGGCCATTGCTTCCTGGATTTTGTGCTTTGGTGTTTAAATACAGATACGTTAAAAACTTTTGTGTTCCATGCCTGAGGAAAACAGCGTGTAACATCTAAAACTTAACTGAGGTGACCATGAGTGTATAAAAGCAGAGCCATCACAACTCAACCATCTAGAAAAAGAAGAGTAAGCCAAGCCCAAAGCCAAAAGAAGGGAGGAAATTATGAAGACCAGAGGAGAAATTAATGCAATAGAGACTAAGAAAACAATACAAAGAATCAATGAATCAAAGAGTTGGTTCTTTGAAAGAATAAATAAAATTGATAAGACCCTAGCCATTCTTATTTTTAAAAAGGAAAGAAAAAACTCAAATTCATGCAATAAGGAAAAAAAATGGTGAAATTACTACAGACTCTGGGGAAATACAGAAGATCATCAACACCTATTTCGAAAACCTCTACTCTCATAGGTTCGATAACGCAGAAGAAATAGACAGATTCCTAGATGCATATGAGCTATCAAAGCTGGGTCAGGAAGATGTAAAACTGCTGAATAACCCAATTTCTATTAATGAAATTGAAGACGTAATTAAGTCCTTGCCAACAAAGAAGAGCCCAGGCCCAGACGGATTCATTGCGGAATTCTACAAGAAATACAAAGAAGACTTCAGGCCAACACTCCTCAAACTCTTCAATGAAATTGAATGGGAAGCAATTCTTCTGAAGTTATTCCTGGAAGCAAATGTTACTCTAGTATCAAAACCTGAGAAAGACCCAACTAACAAAGAGAACTATAGTCCAATCTCCCTAATGAACATAGATGCAAAAATTCTCAATAAAATATTGGCAAACAGTATGCAGCAAATCATCAAGAAGATTATACACCACGACCAAGTTGGATTCATCCCAGGAATGCAGGGATAGTTCAACATATGTAAATCAATAAATGTAATCCACCATATCAATAGAGCCAAAAGGAAGAACCACATGATCATCTCTATAGATGTAGAAAAAGCTTTTGATAAGGTACAACACTCATTCATGTTAAGAAGCTTACAGAGAATGGGAATAGATGGTCTTTACCTCAATATGATAAAGGCCATCTATGACAAACCAACAGCCAGCATTATATTAAGTGGCCAAAAACTCAAAGCTTTTACCTTAAAGTTAGGCACAAGAAAAGAATGTCCCCCATCACAGCTCCTATTCAACATAGTAGTGGAAATACTAGCCAGAGCAATTAGACTTAAGAGAGAAATAAATGGATTAAAGATAGGACAAGAAGAAGTTCAATTATCATTATTTTCAGATGACATGATACTTTACATAGAAGATCCCTAAAACTCCATTGAAAGACTCCTAGATGTAATAAATAAATTCAGCAGTGTAGCTGGGTAGAAAGTCAATTCTCAACAATCAATAGCATTCCTATACACTAACAACAAAAATACTGAGAGAGAAATAAGAGAAGCCACATCCTTCAAACTAGCATACAAAAAAACTGAAATACATAGGAATTAATCTCACGAACGAAGTAAAAGAGCTATACTGGGAAAATAGTCATACTCTGAAAAAGGAAATTGAAGAGGACCTCAGAAAACCAGACAGCCCTTGATCATTGATAGGAAGAACATACATTGTGAAAATGGTCATTCTCCCAAAATTACTATACAGATTCAATGCAATACCAATCAAAATACCACTAACATACCTCATAGATCTAGAAAAATCACTCCTAAAATTCATCTGGAACGAGAAGAGACCTAGAATAGCAAAGGCAATTCTAAGCAGCAAAGGCAAGGCAGGAGACATCACAATCCCTGACTTGAAATTATACTATAAAGCTACTGTAATAAAATCAATATTGTACTGGAATAAAAACATATCAGAAGATCAGTGGAGCAGATTGGAAGGTACAGCCACAGCTACAAACTCACTCAACCACCTTATCTTTGATAAAGGGGTCAAATATGCTCGCTGGAAGAATAACAGTCTCTTTAACAAATGGTGCTGGAAAAATTGGCTATCAACATTGCAGAAGACTAAAACTAGATCCATGCCTATCATCATGTTCTAAACTAAAATCTAAATGAATCAAAGATCTAAATACTAAATCAGAAACACTAAATCTGTTGGAACACAAAGTAGGTAAAAACCTCAAAGATATAGGGGTTGGTAGAGAATTTATGAACAAGAATCAAACCACACAGGAAGTACTTCCCAGAATCAATATTTGGGACCACATCTTATTAAAGAGTTTCCGCCTGTCGAAAGAGATTTCCAGCAGAGTGAAAAGAAAACCCGCAAATTGGGAAACAATCTTAATGGACTGTCTCTCAAACAAAGGACTTCTGTCTAGAAATTACAAAGAATTAAAAAAAAAAATAAGAGCCTTGAAATTCAAAGACCCAATCCAAAAATGGGTATCTGAAATGAATACACAGTTCTCAGATGAAGAAATCCGAATGGCAAATAAATACATGAAAAAATGTTCATCATCATTAGTCATGAGAGAAATGCAAATTAAAACCACACTGAGATTCCATCTCACCCCAGAAAGAATTGCCAGGATAAAAAAAAAACTACCAACAACAAATGTTGGAGAGGCTGTGGGGAAAAAGGAACTCTTCTGCACTGTTGGTGGGAGTGTAGACTGGTGCAGCCACTGTGGAGGTCAGTCTGGAGATTCCTTAAAAAGCTGGGTTTGGAAGTCCCATTTGACCCAGCTATTCCACTTCTAGGCATATTGCCAGAAGAACTGCAAACATCATACCACAGTGATATATGTGTACCCATGTTTATAGCAGCACAATTTGTAATAGCCAGATCTTGGAAACAACCTAAGTGCCCATCAACTGAGGAATGGATAAATAAAGTTGTGGTATTTTTATACATTGGAGTACTACTCAGCTATAAAGAATGATCGCATTGAGGTATTTATAAATAAATGGACACAACTTGAGACCACACTCATAAGCGAAATAAACCAAACTCACATGTGTAAATAACATAGTCTCCCTAGTATGAGAGTTGGTAAGAGTATGTAAGATTTCATGGTAATCATGATTCCCCCTTTCATGGCTTTGAAGCCTTTCAATGTTTTCATTCATCAGTTGGAAAGGTTTTATTCTGTTTTGTTTGACTTTGTTATGTGTGGCGCTATGAACAGCTGTTTTGAAGAAAACAAAACATTCTGGTAGCCATTGCTGATTTAATATCGTTTTGCTTTGAAGTCCTACCATGGTTCTATTCTTCTATTACCATCAGTTCTATCATGTTTTGTCTTATTGGAATTTTAATATATGTGATAGTATAAACAAACTTTTTATTGAAAATGAGTTATTATAGTAGCCATTGATCATTCTCTGTTATTTCATTCATAATGCCCTGTAATTCTTTCATTCTTTTGAATGGTTTTATACTATTTTGTTATGTTTTATGCTATTGTATTTGAAACTATGCTCAACTGTATCAGAGAAAGAGATATTATGATAGCTGCTGTTTATGTCTGGTTGTCTTATTGTAAAGTGCTGTGTTGCTTATATTGTTCTCTTCTGATCTGCTTTGTTCTGCTCTCTTTTGTTTTATTCCCTTTAAAATAAAAAAATAAATAAAGAAGCAGAGCCATCCCCATTCTTAACCCTTTTTATGTCATAATAAATACAAGAGATTTTTCCCACGTGGTTTGACTCTGGGTGAGTAGAGTCCTTAAGGAACTCAGAATACCAACTTAGACATCAAGAGGCTAAAACTACAAGCTGGGTCGTCAAGAGCTTCAAATCGGTGGTTAAAATAACTTTGCTTGGGAAAGTTCTGCCTTTACCTGATGGGAGTTAAAGGCCCAGGAAAGGCCAAAAAATGCCTGAGCTCCCTTGTACCTAAGGAGTCAATTGGTCCCATTATGGAGGCAAAAGCTTTCTTCTGTGATTAAATGGTGCTGGCATTGTTCTGACAGAGACAGTCTCTGGGAGGGTCCAAAACAGGCATCTTGTGGACTGTGGCTCTTCTTCTGTGTGGAATGCCACCTTAAGGTGTCTAGACTGTGATGTCTCCTTTCTCTTTATAGGCCCTGTCTTAGTTACTTTCCTCTCATTGGTGAGACACAATACCCAATGCTCAAAGTTAAAGGAGGAAATGTTGATTCAGCTTATAGTCCATAGCTGGCTGGTTCCAAAGCAGAGTGGCACATGGCCTCTTTCATCCCTTATGTTGTATGCAGGCTACTCACCCTAGGGTGGGTGTAGCACTCACACCCTTAATCTCAGCACTGGACCAAGAATCAGTCACAAACTCTTGATTGAGACAGCTCTGAAAAACCCCCCACCCCCCGACTACATGAGGCTTTGGGGGGACATCGAGACCCAAAACATAACATGCCCAAGTTGAACCAATGAGAACCCTCTTGGAAGGTGCTGCCACAGAGATTACACTGACTTCACTACTAGACCATATCCTTGATAAATGAGAAAGGTTTGACCTTGACCATATAAAATGGAACCAGCTTATCTACTGTTGCAATACAGTCTGGCTTCAATACGAAATGGGAGGTGGCAAAAGATCTATACAGGATGGTACTTTAAACTATGACAGTATTCTTCAGTTTCACTGTTTCTGCTGAGAACACAAAGGGTAGAATGAAACAGTTTGTGTTCAGGTTTTTGTGACTCTTTATCAAAGGGAATGCTGAAAAACTATAGTATTTAGTGTGGACCCCCAGGGAAATAAAGACATCCTGGGTAACCCTCTTCTCATGCAACAGCAAACAGAAGAAACACTGAAATATCACTCAAGATAGGGAGGCGGATTTATTTAATATCTGTGGGCACTGACCTCTAAAAACTCTCAGGCCTCGAAGGCTCAGGGAGGAAGATTTTTATAGAGTTGGAGAGGAAGAAGCAGAGCATTTGGTGGTCCTTCCAATGTGCATCATACTGACCAGCCATGCATCATAATCATCAACACTTTCTAAGAAACAGAAGTAACAAGAACTTTAACAGGAATGAAAGTAAGCTGGAGGTTACCTGGGCAACAAGGGGAGAGAATCTTCTGCTACACTGAAATCCCCATTTGTTTCTCAGGGGTGTGTGATTCTTTCTGATGTGCCTGATGATACTGAGAGCTCTCTTCCACCTCTGCCTTACCCCCAGGCCCATAAATCAGGTCCATCTCCTCCTGTGGCTACTCTTACCATCATCAGAGCAAAAAGGTAAATTAAAAAGTCTGTTAATTATGGTAAAGTGAGTGGGATCATACAGGGGACAGAGGAAAATCCAGCTGTCTTTCATAACCAATTAACAGAGGACTTTACAACTATATTAATATAAATCCATCTTCCAGGGAAGGAAAAACACTAATAGGCACCTTTCCTTCTGTCAGTCAGTCCCAGATATCCAGCACAGGCTACAAAGCTTCAGATATGGCCACAGATATCTATGGCCTAATAGTTGCACATGGCTTTCTCTGCATTCAAAAACTGGGACCCAGAGGAGAGACAAAAGAGAAAGACTAAGATCAGAGCAGCTGCATTTGGTAACACTTTGGACTCATCTATGTCATCTAAGGAATACCCAGGGACAATGGGGGAAATGGTTCCTGTTTCTAATGCAAAGGAACTGGACACTAGGCATGAATTTGCACCAAGCCTCCCTCTGGGACCTGCACCTTAGGTAAAGCAGTCGATGTGCCTGACTCGTGGCACTGGTGCTTTGGCTGTCTCTGCTCCCAGAGAGGAGGTCAACCAGCCAAAATCCTCATTTACTAAACAGGTGCAGGGGACACTGCAATCTCCATGGCTACGGATATCACCATCTTCTCTGAAGGATCCCAGGCAAACCTGGATGCCATGGGTGAACCAATTTAATTATTACATTCTGTTTTGGTTTCCTTCTCTAGAAAACCTTCCTCTGGATCTATAACAACAGTTGGAGGCAAGGGGGCCCCAATCAGAGATACTTTATTTCTCCTGTGCCACAAAGTTAGCCACTCTTGTAAACAAGTAATCCCCCAGACCTATGCTAGCATGCAGGGCATCAGTGACCTGCCCCTCCAAGATCCTGAAGAGGTGTGGTTCACTAGTGGAAATATCTTTGTCTGACTGAGAAAGACATCAAAAGGCAGATCATACAGTTGTCGGTTTGCAACAGGGTCATTAAGAATAAACCTCCTCCCCGAGGAACAACAATCTAGAAAGAATGAGGCTTCCTGACTAATAAACAATCATTCTAAATTCTACAATCATACTAAATTCTACACTTGAAATGTAACAAGTACTAGAAGCAGTCTATTTTCCCAAAGAGGTCACAGTCCTGCACTGTAGAGGGCAAGAGAGAGACATGTCTGAAATCTTGGGAAATCAAAGGGTTGATAGGGAAAAAAAAAGAGCAGCCCATCAACCCCTTAAGACTCTAGTTTTACTCCCAGTTCCTGAAGAACCATTCTAATCCTTCCTTAGGGGACACAGTGGAAGGCTATAAAAGCAATTCATGATTCTTACTGTATGGAAAGAGATTTCTATTTTGGAAATGGGCATTCAAGTTTTCATAGGATTAGGACTAAGACCAAATACCTCACAGGGCTGCAAATCTTGCCCACTCTGTGCCTACAAGGTCCCAGGCAAACCTAAACCATTTCCTTCATTAGAACCTGTACTGAGGAGAGAGATGTAGCCTGGGAGGACTGACATAAATTAGACTTGACACATATGTCACCATGTAAAGAATTTAAGCACATGTTGGTCCCAATTGATACCTTTACAGGCTGGACTAAATCCTTCCCTACCCATACAGAAAAGGCTACTGACATAGTCAAGGTTTTGTTAAAAAAAATCATCCCAGATTTGGACTACCCCTTTATCTCCAAAGTGACAATGGACCTTCTTTAAGCTTCCAAATAATTCAGGGACTGGCAACGTCTTTAGGAATAAAATGCCAACTCCATTCCACTTGACAGACTCAATCTTCTGGAAAGGTACCAAGAGTCAATCAGATGCTAAAGTGACCTCTGGCAAAACTTTGCCAAGAGACATCTGAGTCCTGGATCCAATACCATTTATGAGGGTTTGATGCATGACCCAAAGTAGACTAAGTTTGGATCCATTTCAGAAGGCTGTGTATATCCTCTGATAGGATAGTAGACTCAGAGGCTATAAGACTCTGACAGTACTTCATCAAGCTTGGCCATGTACAACATGTTATCTAAATGTATAGGAAGAGAGTTTGACCAGGTGCTGACCCCAAAGGACAACGTAGTGTCCATGCTGGAGACCTAGTTCTTGTGGAAACTTAGAGAGTAGGGGAGCACCTGCTCAGCAATTGAAGCCAAAATGGAAGGGCCCTTTTTCAGTGATCCTTGCCACACCTACTGCAGTAAAGGTGGCAGAGAGAGATAACTGGGTTAGTCTTTCTAGATTAAAGCTAGTTCCACATGAACTGCCTGAAAAACAAGATCAACTAAAAGAAAAAAGACAGTCCTGTGAACCTTTTGAAGAATTTAGATTTCTCTTCAAAAAGCAAGACACTAGTGCTGCTTAGGAAAATCTTACTAAGGCAATGGTTCTCAGATGCTTTTTTTAATTTTAATGAGGGTAAAATTAAACAGAACAAAACAGAACACAAGAAAGCAATGCAAGAGACATAAATTTCAAAACAAGACAATCATAGATCTTCACTATCTATCATATTGTCTCTTGTTTTCTTCCAAACAGTTGTCCATATCTTCACATACAGAGAATTCACATGAGACAACATAGTATAGATCTGATCTGAACAGGATGAGGAAGGCATTTTAGGTCTTCAAGACCAGACAATAGGGAAGCCAACAATGTCTGTCATAGTGTCTCTCATTCTCTTCAAAATAGCTGTTCATACCTTCATGTATGTTGAACTTAAACAAAACAAAACAGGCTAAAATCACTCTGATCAAAGAATAATAGTCTTGCTGGATTTCACTTCATGATGCTACGGAATCAGCACTGGGTACCTTAGTGTCTCTTTTTCTTCAAAGTAGTTGTTCATTTCATCATGCATTATATAATCTGTTCTCATAAACTGTTTATAGGTACTATGCATGCATGAGTCTCTACATGTATTTCTATCTTTTCTGTATTAGAGGGAAAAAGAAAACATAGAAAGACAAAACAAAACAAATTCCTGTAAAAATATGAAATGAAAAAGTCATATAAAACCACAGTATAAGGTGATCTGCAATGGTTACTGTGTTGTCTCTTGTTATCTTCAATAGAATTGTCTATATCATCAGGCATAGTATAATTGAATATAGCAATACATAAACATATTAATAAAAACAAAACATTGTAGACAGTGTAAAACTTCAAAAGCAGGTAATAATCAAACCAGAGTGGGTATCCTAGTGAATCTTGTCATCTTCAATGTAGTTGCCTACACTCTCAGACTTGATGCTATCAATCACAACAGATTTGACTAAAATCTGCCAATATGAAACAGCAATCAGATTCAGATCTCAAATCAGTCATGATAAAACAGTGTAAGTTATACAGGGCTTCAGATTAAGTTAATAGTAAATTAAGGATGATTACCATACTATATCCTGCTATTTTTGAGATAGCTGCCTGTGCCCTCAAGTCTAGTACAAGTAGACAAACAGAATATAACCCATTTAACAGAGTGATGTAATGTGGGTTTCAAATCCTGATACACTATTAATATCCTCTGCCTTCATTTTTTAGACTATTCTTCCTCTTTCACTGCCATACATTGATGCTCATTTTGGGTGCCACCAAACCCTTCAGTTTTTAGATTGAGGGGGCAACCTGCTATTTTCCTAAGTGGTTCTGAACCTTCTCACTCCTGCACTTCATCTCAATTTGTATTGCCTTACCTACAAAAGCCTCAAGATTTTCCTTCATTATAACTGAGTAGTTCTCTACTGCACATAGGTATCCTGTCTTTCCAACCTATTTGCAGGTGCTAGTCAAGTTGCCCTTATTTCTCTCTGATTCCCTGTCACATAGAGCATTGTTTTCTCATATTTGATTTTTGGTCCATAAATGCTTTTTCAGGTTAATTATATTTCCTATACAGAGCATCTTGGTGGACCCTACCTCCTGACATCCTGACCTACACTGCCTGTGTTTCTTTTTATTTTTTTAGTGTATCAAGACCATCTATGTTAGAAATTATAGCCAAACTTCTCTGCCTCATTTCTGCTATGCTATTTTTCTGCCATTGGTTGTCTGCTTTTCTTCATCATACCACTGTCTGCCACATTCATTGAGGTCTCTTTGCCACTATTCCTGAAATCCTAGCATTTTCTCTCTCTCTCTCTCTCTCTCTCTCTCTCTCTCTCTCTCTCTCTCTCTCTCTCCCTCTCATGTCCTTCAGTGCTCTCTGTAGTTGGATTGGTGGTCACGAATTCCCCCAGTTCCTCTTTGTCATGGAAGCATCTTGTTTCTCCATTAATTTCTGGAGGCGTTTTGCAGGGTACATTCAATCTGGGCTGGTGGTTATTTTCTTTCAGTGCTTCGAATACTTCACTCCAAGCTCTTCTTGATTTGATGGTCTGTGTCGAGAAGTCTGCCGTGATTTTGATGAGTTTTCCTTTATAGGCGATCTGTTTGTTTTCTCTGATGGCTTTTAATATTCTGTTCTTATATTGAATTTTGTGGATCTTGATTATTATATGTCTGGGTGTAGCTCTGTTTTGGTTGTAGGTGGCTGGAGTTTTGTATGCTTCATGCATCTGCATATCATTTCCTTTTCCTATGCTTGGGAAGTTTTCCTTAATTATTTTTGTGAATAGCCTTTGCAGTTCCTTTGTTTTGACTCCTGCTTCTTCACTCACATTTTTTATTCTTAGGTTATGGATCCTCTTGTTGTCTTCTAACCTTTGTATTGTTACTGCCTGTTTCCTTGTTATTTTTAAGAGATCTTTCCTTTCATGATCACACATTGTAAACCTGTCTCCACATTCTGATAGTCTCCACTTTCTGTCTCCACATTCTGATAGTCTACCATTAGTTTCTTTCAATCAGTTTTGCCAACTTCCAATGGAGTGTTTAATTTTGTGGTAATCTCTTTGAATCTGCTTCATGATTCTAGGCTTTCTTTATATCCTTCATCGAGTGATTCTCTCCTTTTTTGTGTGTTCCTCCATTCTTCCCTCTGTGTCTTCTTGAGAGGTGCTTAGCATTTCTTTTATTAAGCTACTTATATCTTGCTTTACTTGAATTAATATTTCAGTTTTGAACTCCTCTATGAGGTCCTGAAGATATCTCTTTATATCTGCTGATGCGGTGTTTGATATTGCATGCTTGCTGCCCTCAATCTCTTTTGCATTTACATCTCCTGGATCAATATTCTCAGGGTTGGGGGCTTTTTAAAATTTCTTTCTCTTTTCATGTTTTTGGTTTCTTCCATACAGTTGTATAGTGGAGCTTCCAGCCCCTTTCTTTTTTGGTTATGGTTCTCCTGAAGTGTGCTGTCTAGCGATTTCTGCCCTCTCCAGTTTGCTGTTGGTCACTGAGGTGCAAGCAGGGCCAGTGTATGCCAGCCTCTCCCTTCTGGGCCAGTCAACCTTCAGGGGCCTTCACTACGTTAGTGTGTGCTGCGTGTAGGGGATCGATTTTGGATCACGTATTAGGTCCCTCCCAGTGACATGACCCAGGCCAAGCAGTTGCCACCAATCTACTCTGGGAAGGGAGCAACCAACTGAAGTCACTGCCCATCTTGCCCAATTCCAAGATATCTTCCAGTTGACCACCCCTTTCCCATGGGAGGGTCTTATCCCCAGCACTCACTGCGGGTTAATGCAGGTCTCTCGCCAGCTCTGTTCTCCATTGGGCTCGCTGATCTCTGACTTCAGCATGGCTGCAGTGCGATTTCGGGTGGCTCTGAGTGAGTCTCATGTAGGGTGGCTCTGGCCAGTCACTGCGGTTCAAGTTTGTGCCACTCAGCCCAGTCGCAGCAGGGCAAATTCAGGCGGCTCAGTGAGAGTGCCATGACCGCTAATCTTAGCTTCGCTAATGGTAGCCCCAGGACTACATGTTTGACCAGCTCTTTTCCCTTCAGTTTCTTCCTGGGTTGAGAAAATCCATCTCCCTCTGTCTGGACCTCTCCAAGATGTTTTATTTCCACATCTAAATTGTCTCTCTCTGGGAGGCTCCGTATCCTGTTGCTTATTGGTCTGCCATCTTTAGCTCTTCACCCAGCTCTCAGATTCTTGATACTTTATCTGCCTTACTTGTCTAACATACATTGTCTTCTACAGGAAGCATGAAAATATAACTTTTTAATCATATTTGGGTTAACGGTAAAGTTTCTTTCTCCTGTGAAGCAGGCAGCTTGTTGGTCATATAACTCTTTTCTCATTCCTTTCTGCCAGGTGTTTCTTGAGCCCAGAGAGCAAGCCACAGCACTCCAAGGTAGGTGGAAGGTACATAATCACTAGTAGGTAGGATCTACCACCCCTTCCAGCTTGAAGAAGCTGTAGAAGACAGAGATCATCACTTTATTCAACATCCCATAAAGAATTACAAGGTTTATGTCTTATAGAGGGAAATGAAATAGGAGGTAGGACATGGGAAAGCTGACTAGGGAAATAAGCAGCACCTGTTAATGACAAGCTGTCAGGAGAGTTCCACGTAATTCCCAAGAACCCTTATGTAGAACTTCTCCTGGTCTCCCATTGAAATGTGGATGGCATAAAGGAGATGGGATGCCATGGAGAACCTGCTACCATGACTCTTCATGGCAATCCACACTGTCTCCTAGACCAGAGTGCACTTTTAGTTTTTCTATTTTTCTCTTTTCTTCCTTTTTTCACTGGCCCACCCAAATCTGATCTGCAGAAACAGTTTCTCTCTTACCCCTTCACCCCTCACTTTTCAAATATACTTTTGCCACCATTTTTTGGCTTGTCTCATTCAATTATTTCCTTAAATTTGTGAGAATGACCAGGAATAAACTTACTTGGAGAGCCGCTTCTAAATGGACTACCCAATAAGGTTGTTGTTTCTACACGTAACTTATAATTGATGAGTCATATATATTTGTATTGTAGCATTCTGCTGGTGCCATATAGAGTCCTACCCATCCAAGAGAGATGGAAGCAAAGAAGAGTGTCAGTTAAGACAATCACCAAAGAGATTTCTCACCAGTGATGGACTCAGGTAGTGCAAATACCTTCTGGGTTGCAACATCTCTCTACTGATGATGTGTCATCATTTGATCAGATGGAAGTCTAAGACTTAGGGGTCCTCAGTGCAGTGTTATCACTTTTCTGTATGCAACTCTGGCTGGTTTATGTCCCCAGATTCAGAGGTCCACTTGCCAAGTAACTTCTTGGGGCTTTCTCAAGGCAGGTTCACAACATTTGATCCCTGTGACATTCAAGGAAGCACTGATGGCTCTTCAGATCCCCTGCCACTGAAATAGGGGCCCAGCACCTTATTCAGTTTCCTTCTTGAGTGCTGGGCATGGTGCAAATCACTGTGACTGATGATTTTGCCTATTGGAGTGTCTGGGAAAGGGAAGGAGTCAATGCCCAGAAATATCCTCTAGGGAGTGGGTCCTGCTGCTTCCCTGGCATGGCTAGGAGATCGATCTGTCTTGTAAAACAGCTAATATGTCCATCTTGGAGTGAATAAACACAGTCTCAATAAATAAGAATGTAGGAAGGACTCAGATAGCTTTCTTATCAAATGTAAATGATTAAAATTTTTTAATAACACAGCACCATAGGCTGCTAGTACCAGAGGCATCTGTGATTTACATGTAAGTGTAGCAACTGACTCTGTAGGAAAATGTAACTTTTTATTCCACTGCTTAATGAAAAACCACTACCTTAACTGGGCCATCTACTCACAGAGGTTTCCTTAAATATCTAGACTTGTTTCAGTGAAAGATTGACTAGTTGAAAACAGAAGATGTTCACTGCCTGCTGTGGTTACTCATCTTTGGAACTTGTGAGGCATAGACAAAAGAGTGCATAGTTGCTCTGCTCAGTGGGCAGAATTTAATTGCTGGGTTATTGGCAATGACACAGCCCTTCAGATATCACTTGGAAAACTACAGTTATGAAGATGAAAGAAATCCTTTTCTTGGGCCACAGAATGTGTAAATGAATCCTGGGTGCTGAATGAACTGCCTGGATCTTTCATATAGATATCCATGGCAAAGGCTTGCTCTTTTGGAGGCTAAATGTAATGGAGTGGATGACTGAGCCCGAATCAATCGCTAATGCAGAATCAATGGCTGTATGCTGCATTTGTGACTCTTGGCAAAAATTGACGCATTTTTCCTGAGGGTGGGAATATCTTATTGTAGGAAATGTGCACTCTATGACCTCTGACTACACTCTTGGGGCTTCTGAATGTGCCTCAACACTGTTGGTAGCTTATCGGGCTACAGTGTTGGAATTCAAATCCACTCTGCTGACACTAAACACTTAATTATGTGGCTTCAAACTCACCTTTATTAAGTTATACTTCAGATATTAGTCCTATATCGGCACTGTAGCTGGTAAAAATGTCTTTGGTTTGTGGGTTGTAAAGAATGCAAAAAACATAGCCCCCTCAAAGAAAAGACAATATCAGCAAATGCACAACTTAAATACACACACAATTCTCAGAAAGCAGACTTATAAATGACCATTAAATATATGAAAAAAAGTTCAACATATATGGCCACCAGAAAAGATGCACATTAAAACAACACTGACATTTCATCTTACTCTGGAAAAAAGTGTAACTCTGAAGAAATCTAATAAGAAATGCTGGAGATGCTGTGGGGAAAAAGGAATCCTTCTACACTGATGGTAGGGTCATAAATTAGTACAATCACTGTAGAACTCGGTATGGTGCTTCCACAAAAAAAGCAAACAGCAACAACAAAGCACTCAAACAGGAAATTCTATTTGACCCAGTTGACCTCCTTCTAGGTATCTTCACAAAAGAGTCACAGTCATCATATTACAGTGCTACATGTGTACTCATGTTTATAGCAGCACAATTCATGGTTGCCAAATCTTACAAGAAGCCTATATGTCCATCAGTGAATGAGTGGATAAAGAAAGTGTGATGTTTATACACAGTGGAATACTATTCTGCTGCAACAAAAGATAAATTTGAGTCATTTTTAAGAAAAAAAAATGATACACCTCGAGACCATAATGTTAAGTGAAATCAATCAAATAAGCTTAGATAGCCTGTGATTTCTCTCATGTGAGAAATCGAAGGTGTAGACAAAGAATAGTGTAAAAGATAGTTACAAGGATGCAGAGAGAGAGAGTGTGTTTTTGTAAATGGGGAAGGAAGCCCACAGATGAGGATGGCAGGTGGGAGGGAAAGGGAATGCAGAAAAAAATTGAGATGTGTCATGCACATATACCAAATACCCACAATGAAAGTAGTCATTCTGTATCACAAATATGTATTAATAATTAAATTTTTAAAAAAGGAAAAAGCTAACATACACTTTGCTTTCTTGGTTTCCCTAAATAATTCTAATTTTATCAATGGTGTACCTTTTATTTCTATAGCCACTCACCAATGGCCTAATAATAAAGATACTTGATGGAACGCCTATGAGTCCTACTATCCGCAAACATATCATACTGTATTGTTTCAAAATAACCCAGTGCCTTTATTAACATTATTTCCAAGTCTATCTCCCTCTCTACCTCCTGTTACATACACTTAGGTATGGCAACACAGGTTTTGAATGCTGCTGTCCCAAGCAAAATGCCATTTCCCAGGTAGTGGTCAAGATGAAAAGCATAAGTCAGTGTTATGGATTAAAAACTGGTCAACTTAATGCCAGCTGGATTACATCTCCATGCTGTTTGACATAGATGTTTCACCTGAGGAAAGTTGCCAGCATAAATGGAGATGTGGAGAAGGAGAAGGAAGGGCGTTAATGGGTTGAGGCATTGAGGCATTGTGGGTTCTCCCACATGTTGCTGTTTGAGCTGCTGGTTCTCCTGGAGAAGCTCTGGTCCTCACATCAAGTATTGCTTCCTGGCTCTGGAGGGGAAGATGAATGCCGCTTGATCTCCAGGATGAACTTGTCACGCTGCCTTCCTGGCATGCACTCAACTGTGCTTGTCAGAGGATGAGCTCGGGGCCTCTGTGTTGCTGAGGATGGCTGTGGTACTTTTCAGGACAGCCTTGGTCTTTGTTGTGAATGTGACTTCTTGGCTCCAGCATAGAACCCTCAACCTACCGGCACAGCTACTTCATCCTGCTGGCATAGACTTCCTAGTTTCTGCCACTGACCTTTGGGCCTTCCCAGCATGGATCCATAAAAGAGACTGACGCGAGTCCTTCTTGTGGGCTCTAGACCTCCAGTTGGACTGGTGGAAGGCATTGTCATCAGCTCTGGGTCTTCAGGGTCTTCATCTGGACTCATGTGGGACATTGCTGTGGGACTCAGGCCCTAGGTTAAATATTCTATGTCTTTACAGTTGTGGGTAGATTTCCTGCATTTTCTTGTGTTAACTCAGGTTGACTATTATAAAATAATATTAGAAACTCCATGTTCTGATTCTAATTATTCTGTGTACAATCCCTGACTACAACAGTCAGTTATGTAGGCAAATTTGGAAAGTTTAGAATACCTTCCTGATTATTCCTAGGCCTGATGTTTCTTTCCTTCCCCCTGCAGCAACCCCTGGCCATCCTGGTTATTAGCACACCCAACATATCTAGTCAGAAAGAGGCCTAGGAGATTCAAATTTGCTGGTTAAATTTTGTGAAGACGTCATTGACTCTTGCATTTGCCATTACAGGATGAAGGTTTTGGTTGTGAATGGAGTGAGCTTGGGGGAAAAGGTGAAACTATAGTTACTGGAAATGATGTTCAAAGTTTATGGTGATCAAAGGAGCAACCTTAGAAACCTTAGAATTGAAGAGATATGGGGGGATATAATGAGATGTTCTCTTGTATTCCCAAACTGCCCTTGGAGTCTTCCATCCCAAGAAAATTGCCCTGGTCTAGATCTCAAACTGTTAATAGCATTAAGCTTAACTGACTAACACATCTTTCATTCATGTCCAAATGGGCAGTTACCAGCATTTGATCATCATTTCCATTGAACTTATCAAGATCTTGGGAACAGAAGGAGAACATTACAACTCCTGCATCTCTCACATGAAGCACATACAGAGAACCTTTCCACTCTGATTATCAGTCATTGCATGGGGCAGACAAATGCAATCCATCTCCTGGAGTAGGTAAATTAGGTAGATTGGATTGATTCCCCTTATGCAATCTTTCCTGAAACAAGGACTGGAAGGAACTGCTCAACTAAAGGTGAATATTAATAGGATCTACACCGGAGGCAAGAAACTTGCATTCCTAGGCCTGCATATTTCTCAATAAGGGAGCTGTCAGCAATTGCAAACACTTTCTTTCCGGGGGCACTCGGCATACATTAGCGATTTTATTATATTGCTCCAGTACCATGCATATGTGCTTCCTTCCCCAAAACTGACTTGTGCCTGAAGATGAATTATAAGAAACTTTCATGTGATCAAGGAACCATTGTCTTGGACCTAGAGCACATTCATGTAGCCCTCAGTTCAAGGACCTGGATTGCTACACATGACAGAATTTCACTGAATTTTCTAATTATAAAGCACGCTGGAGTATGTGCAATTGCTACTGCATCCTGCTACACCCAGATTAATTCCATGGCTGAAATGTATATTTAAGGAGAAAGGCATCTGGATTTTTAAGCTAAATACATCTGGCTCTGTAAGATTTTTCTCATCTGGGATAAAAAGCTGAGTTAGTATTGCATGTTGGCTTCATTCTTCTGTTCAGAAAATAGCCTTAAAAGCTTCAAGTGCTGGACCTGAATCAAGGCCAGCAGATTGCTATAGCTGCTGGTCTCAAACAGGAGCCTGAAGAGAATTCTTTCCATGGTCTGTTGGCCATTTCAAAACTTTGGAAATGTAATGGTTAATTCATCAGAAAGAAATAGCGGCTGTGAGTGTGTCAGGCTTTGGTGGCCCACAAGAGAGAGACCCTGGAGTCTTGGAACCCGTACCATGTGGTGACCTGGGGTGTTGGGAGAACAAGGAATTCCTCCCCTCTCTGGTGGGCAGCTGTGAGTGTGGCAGGCTTCGGTGGCCTGCAAGAGAGAGACCCTGGTGTCTCAAGACCTGCACTATGCGGTGACCTGGGGTGCCGGGAGAAGAAGGAACTCCCCCCTCTCTGGTGAGCGGCTGTGAGCCTGCTGGCACATGGGCTGAGAATCAAACATCTCATGTCATCCCGTCCCCCGTCCTGTGCCCCCACCCCCACTTAGCAAGTGGGAACCAGTGAACTGAGCATTTTGTGAAAGATTGGCTGTGTTGTTTTGTATGAACTCTCCATATACAAAGATATGCACAGCCATTTGGAAGAAAACAAGAGACAATATGATAGATAGTGAAGATCTCTGGTTGTCCAGCTTTGAGATTTATGCTTTCTTATGTTCAATTTTGTTCTGTTTTGTTGTGTTAAATTTTACCCCCTTTAAAATAAAAAAAAAATTTAGAAAAATTAAATAAAAGCTTCAAGGGACAAATGGGGCAACGTCAAGAGAAATAGAGCATATATACCATACCTTGTATTACTTGAAGCCTTTTAGTTTAATGTGAGTTTTTTTAACTATAGAATATGGCCTATCTGATACATGAACACTTGTAAAAAATACACGGTTTGATTTCACTCTGTGAATTTTTTAAAAATCTCAATTAGTTCTATGTGGTTTGTAGTGTGAGTCAAAGGTGTTACTGTCCTCCAAGTTGTTCTATCAACTATTGAGATGACATTTTTGAAAGATTTAATATGATTATGTGTTTATCTATTTCTCCTTTCAGTTCTTTCATTCTCTCATTAATATCAAAACAGTTTTATTAGATGCACTAAAGTTTGGTTTTAATTGAGAAATTTACTATCATAATAGGGTTCTTCTTCCAGTGTGTTTTTTGTTTGTTATTTTGGGGAGCTGTGAAAGCTAATTTCTTTGAGATTAATAAATGTATTCCAGAATTTTTGGTTAGTGACATGTGCAAGGCACATGCACAATGCACAATTCTTTACTTTTGTCACAATTTATATTTGCTTACTTAAAGTGTACAAACAGCATGCATAATACATTTATGTAATTTAAAATTTCATCCATTTTGCAATGTGAATCTGTATTTAAATCCTTTTCACTGTTGAATACTTGGGTTATTCCCACATTTGGGCAATTATGAATGATGGGGATAAGAGCACTCATGTGCAATGTCTTGTGTGAATATATACTTTCTCTTCTCTTGGATACACTGGTAGAGGTAAAATCACCAGGCCAAATGATGACTCTATGGAGAACATCATGAGGAAGTGCCAAACTATTTTCCAAATGGGTCTACATCATTTTATCTTACCAGGAGTCCATAGAGGTTCAAAATCATGCACATCTTTACGGACACTTATTCTTGTCTATGTTTTTAACCTTAGCCATCCTAGAGTTTATGACGTGGAATTTCATTGATATTTTGACTTGCGTCTCTGTGGGGGATAACTAATTTTGAGTGTCTTCTCATGTGCTCATGTGCTTATTGTGTTATCAATATATCTAGTTTGGAGAATTTCTACTCACAACCCTTGCCCCATTCATTAATTTGTTTAATTTCCTTTTTATCATTGTGTTGTGAGGGGTACTTTACTATGGTTTTCATGTTATAAAACCATTTTAACTCTAATATTTATCCTTTAAAGGGGGCAATACAATGATTTCAGTAAATTTATAGAGTTGTGTAATTACCTCACAAACCCATTTTTATGTATTTATCCCAGCATAATTCCTTTTATACAATTAGGCAGGCCTGATTAAATTCTATTTTCTCTCTTCCCTTATCTTTGTGACACTAGCAATTATATTAATTATGTAATTTCCTTGCATGATCTCAATAGCAATAAAAATACCCACAAATATTCATCAAACAGCCAAATACAAGTAATTCAAATGTATATACACCATTAACCGTCTTAGTTCAATTTAAATTCTAGTCAACACAACTATTATTTACCTAATATTATGATTCTATCTTGCATGATACATCTAATGTGTCCTTAGACATTAGTCCATTCAGTCAAATCAGTCCTTGTCCATATGTCTATTCATTACCATGTTCAATCTCTTAATCTACCATCCTCCATGAAACCATCAACCCACAAGACAGGGATCCCTCTTCTTGCCCAGGCTCATAATGTGTGGGGGTTTTTATTAATGACCTTTAAAAGACATCTGGTTCTTGCTTCAGGGCCACGCAGTCTGAGATTTCCCACCCATTCCTTTTAAATAAGATATCTCGATAGACTAATATCTAATCAGCCCATGACCAACATAACTGTGGTTTCATGCATTTGGTATCTTTTCATTTTCCAGGGTGCTGGGAGTCACCACCACCGTCAAAGCATAGTCTCAGTCAATTCCAGTGAATATAATGAAGAATTCTTACCTTGCATAGCATTATTTCTGTGTGATTTCTTTTAGTGCCTGAAGGACAAAATTTGAACATGTATGTATGTTCATGTATGTACACTTAAGGAGAACAGCAAAAAAATGTGAGTGAAGACAGGAGGGAAGGGAGGGAAAAGGGGAAGTAAAGGGATCAAAATGTGACATATATATGTACCAATTCTTCACAATGGTTGTATTTATTTATGCAACATAATCATACAATAGTAAGAAATAAACATAGTGTAATTTCCATACCTTACCTACAGTGTATGTTCCTGGACTATAAAGTAGGCAAGTGGCTGTCAATCCATGGCTCTGGAATCCATTTCAGCTTCTTATCACAACCAAAAGTGGATGGCTTTTCCAGAAGGGCTAGTCTAAAAATCAGTGATGGCTAGTATGATATCATACAATGGGCTGTGAAATAAACTGTGTGCAGTCTCCTAGTACTGGTTAAGTATCCATATGATGTTAAAACTTTCATGTTACTAGCCTTCTGTTATAAAGTTCCACTTATATTTGTGTCAATCTTAAGAATTGAAGGATACTAAAACACTGAGCACAGAAAATTGAGAGGATGACTCCATGTATATTGCTCTATTCTTGCCTGTCTCTGGTACACTTTTGTTTTGGTTTTGGCTTAAACATCACATCCTCCAGAGAGGTACATGTGACCTCCCTTCATCCTCTTTCCAAGTATCACTGATGTTTTTCCATAAGATACAGTAATTTATTGCTGTAATACTATTTGCCACATTACTTTATTGACCTCCTTTTAACTCAGCTTCTTCCTCATTATAGTCTAATTTATTAGTACCGGGCCTTTATCCCTTTCATGAGTAACAAATTCATGTAGAGTTTCTTTTGATTCTCATTCATCCAGGTAGCTGAACATATATAATAATCAAGTATTTTATCACATGCAAACTTTGCTTAAAGAGAATTAGAGAAGATAGACAGAAAGTGTCAGAAGCCATCACCATCTAAAGGATGAAAATCCATCAAAAAGTAAATTTTAAAAGTTCCTGAATCTTTGGTTTTAATTAAATGAAACAAGGGAAGAAGCGATAGAGCTCAGTGGCATAAGTGTCTGCCTGGCAAGTACAAAGTCCTTAGTTCAATTCCAAGTACTAACATAAAATAAAATTAAAATAAATGAAACAAGGAAGAATTATATTATTTGGATTTGGTGAAGGGGAGTTATTTAAAGATTCCAGATACAAAAGAGTACTTCATAAAGTCACATAGTTAGTATAAAGTGCTCTAAATATCTACATAATTTACAAAATATATTCCCCTCTTGTGCAACTCTGGAAATCATAAACTTTTATAGAAAGAATTATCATTTTAAAATAGCTTTAAGCTAACCTTTAGATTTAATTTGATTCAGTTTTGTGAAATCCCAAAGCTCAATTTTTAAAAATTAAATTAAAAGTATATGTTGCTTTCTCATGTGATGTTTCCAAATGTTCTATCCATAGTAAATAGATTATCTTTTCACTGCCATAAAACTGTATACTAACTAAACTAATGTATGGAGCTTTATTTTAAATATGAGTATGGATGTGGTATTTTTATACAATGGAATATTACTCAGCTATAATGAAGGATAGCCCTGAGGATTTTATAGGTAAGTGGAGGCAAACTGATATCATACTTGTAAGAGAAAAAATCAAACTCACATTTGTAAATGTCACACTGTCTCCCTAGTGTAAAAAAAACTGTATTAGTAATAAGATCCAAAATGTACAATAGATATTGTGATAATGAAAGGGAAAAAAGTGTTCAAAAAGAAAGAATCACTCAGATGGGGAAAGGAGAAAAGGAGGAAGTTAAAAGATTATATGTATAAGATATACATATGTGTGTGTGTGTCTATGCATCAATCCATCGATCTATATATATATATATATATATATATATATGTATACACATAATATAGATAGCTATAATACTAGTCTCTATTAGTTCATCAAAAATAACAGTTTGTCTTTTCATTGTTTGACTATTTGATCATTTTTTGTGTCTAAATCCTGTAACCTGAACAACTGCTTATAAGATAACAATGTGCAATATACTAACTAGTGATAATTTCCTACTTTTTAAAAAATTTTGTATCTTTTATCTCTTTTTCTGTTTTGCTTTTTAAAACAAAAACCAATGAGTGTGGATACTAGTAATTATTTAACCACTGGCGTTCTCGCTGTAATGTCTTTCTTAATATATTTGCAACATCTACACTTTGTACCTTGGGATTCACCTGCTGATTTATATTTAAGCAACTATTTGCTCACATCAACAACATTTCTCCCACTGTTGTTTTGCTTGTTGTTCTAAAAGGCTTTACTTACTTGGGGAAAGTTTTTGTTTTTGCTTTTGTTTTTATTCCATGACAGCAAAAGTAACTGCTTTGGATTTACTGATTTGCTTGCCTGTCTGCTAGTTCATTAAGAACAAGGTGGAGCCAATGAGAAATACCATTTTCCTCCACTGGACTAGGCAGGATGCCCCCCCCTCTCTCTCCTTTCTGCTTGTATCAAAATGATCTTTTTCTGTATTAAAATGCTGTGCAAATTCAGAAGTATGTGTAGGAAGAGTTTTTGTTGCTGGCTTTATTCAGGGAGCCAGAGTGGTAATGCAATTGTACTATACCTCTTGTGTCTCTTGTAGCACTTCATCAGAGTCATGGTGGAGAAATAGTGTTAAATGACATCTGTCATTGCTTTCCCTGCACACTTAAGAGTTTCATCCAACTGACATTTGCAAGGTCTTTACTGATCATCATTATTAACCTCAGTGGTTAACACTTTCATTGTGCTCTTTCCCTCAGCTCCATGCAGTCCATATTTTAATTAGTTGGACCTCAAGTGTGTAGGTTTTTAAGTGACACTCTTCTTAGTTCATGGCATGCTGTCATGACAACTCCTCTTTGTTTATTCTCATTTCCTCTTTTTACTTCTTCCTCACTCTCACTCATCATCCATGGCCCCATTCCTGCCATGTACCCTCTCTAAGGTGTCAGATAGTCTTCTATATCCTTAGTATAGGTGTATTTTTGGAAAATATTGCATGTGTGTATATTTCTTATGCTAACACATGTAGTATCACACCACTACCTTTATTTTGACTTTTACTTCCATCACTCAGCACTAACTTTTTGAGATGTATCCATGTTGTTCCACACATATTCAGTTCACTGCTTCTAATTGCAACAGGATACTACAAAGTTTAAGTCTTTTATCATTTTCTCAATGACAGATACATCAGATGGTGTCCAATTCCCTGCTTCTACAAGTAGAACCCTGATAAATATTCTGTCCTTTTGGACCCAGAAAAGTATTTTCTTTTCTACTTTCACAGGTTTCTATTTTTATTTTTTTTTCCAGTGTTATGGATTGAACACTAGGACTCACAATACTGGACAAACATTCTATTGCTGAGCATACTTAAAATGTGTGTCTTATTAGTGCCTATGAACTTTATGAAATATTGAGTTTTAATGTGTTATTTTCATACATGCATATAATTTTTCCATTTCCCAGTAAAAGGTCTTCTAAAAATGCATTATTGATGTATTGTCCTTTTTAAGTATGTGATTTTCAAACATTTCTCTCACTTTTCTCACTTTATTTTCATGTTGTTTTTCAGAACAAAATGATCCATTATGAAGAATTCTAATTATCTATTTTCACCTGTTGCTTGTGCTTTTCATGTCATATCTAAGAAAATGCTAACTGGCAAGAGACTACAATGATTTACCCATTTGCTTACTTTTTAGAATACTAATATTTCATTGTTTCTAAATGGAGACCTAGATGGGTCTATAGCACACCTTGAGTTAATATTCATGTACAGTGATAGGTATGGGTATTAACATGTGGATGCTCACTTTGCGCCAAACAATTTGTTAAAATGACCTTTATTTCCACATTTAATTCTCTCAGTTATTTTGTTCAAAGTTAATGATTCTACATATAACAGTTTATTTCTGAACATTTAATTCTTTTTTAATTTTTTTCACCTTAATGTCATACAAGTCAATATTAAAAACAGAGATATAAAAGCACTCTCCTATGGAAAAAATAAAACAAAATTTAATAACTAAAAAATAAGAAAACAACCATGGTCAATATACTGTGTATCATGTTCTTATAAGAATGGTCAGAATGTCACTTATAGTACAAATCACAAAAAACACCCAATTCTTTCTTACAAAGTGTTATGGTTGATTCACTGTGTCAACTTGAGAAGTTTAGAAGTGTAACTAAGGAACTCAGTAGGGAGCCAGGATCCTTACCTTGTAAATATCCTTATCCTGTGCAAGAGGGCACAGAGAGTTTATGAATGCTGGAGAGAGTGGGGTGGCCAGTGTACAATATAAAGGAGGTGAAGAGGCATTTTGTCCCTTTTTGCTCTGGCTGCTGCCTTGAAGTGTTGCCCAAGTGCCATGGCCTCCTACCTTGGAGCCAGTTGATTATGGACTGAAATCTCCCAAAACTGTAAGCTAAATGACCCTTTTCTTCTATAATTTTGAGCATCAGGTATGCTGTCTCAGCAATGAGAAAAATGTAACCAAGACACAAGGAAAGGTCAGACAAATAAAAGGCCTAAATTTTCTTTTCATTGAATGAAAGAAACTAGTATTATCACTGCATGCTTATTCCTACAGCAGTACCACACTGTCTTGAATACTCTCCTTTGTGGTAAATTTTGAAGTTAGGAGCTGGGGGACCTGCAACATTGTTGTTCTTTTTCAAAACATTTATGGATATTCTGGATCATTTACAATTCATTTTTAATTTTGGGGAAATCTGTCCATTTCTGCCAAAATCAAAAAATTTTGCTACAGATTGTGCTGAGTCGAAATGTATTATTAAAATGTATTACTCAGTTTTGTTTCTAATCAATACCTGGCTATATCTGTTTTCTCATCAACTAAAAATTGTTAAATTTCTTTATATTTTTATTTTAAAGAGGGTAAAGCAAACCATAACAAAACAGAACAATGGTGATTAGAAGAAAACAATGTAAGTGACACAGATTTCAAAGCAAGACAACAACAACATCAACATTGGCTACCATAATACCTCTTGTATTCTTCTAAACAGTTGTCTATATCTTCATACACAAAAATTTCATTTAAAAATGTTTAAAAATGTCATTTTAATGTATGAGACTTGCGTTTGTATTATTAGATTCATTCCTTCATGTAGAATTATTTTTATGCAATTTCACATGAATAGTGTTCCTATTTTCACTTTTAGGTTGATCATTGCCAGTAAATGGATACGATCACTTTTTTTGCATTTTGGTCCTATTTTTATTACTTTCTTGAAAGTTGTATCTCTCAAGACTTTTAATGTCTAAAAACTTTACTAGTTTTTAAAATGCTGCTAACCTTCTGGGAAGACAGCAGAACAGTAAGCAGCACAGTAAACAACCCCTCTGAAATACAGTCCAGATGCTGGAATATAGCATCATGGGGAGGACAAGAAGGAAGGAAGAGTGTCTGCTGGGTGCAGGAAGAACCTAAAGTGAGAATTGAAGCCCAGAGAGAGGGAGAGTAAAAAAAGAAACACTTAAATGAAGATGAGGGTGGTGGCTGGTGACACCTTCATCCCGAACCAGACTCACTGTGTGAGAGGAGCTGTTGGAACCTGGGGATGCACGGTCACAGTAACGGTGGTGGTTGGCAAGCCTGAAAGCTCCTTCAAAGAGACACAGGGTTGAAGGGGAGTGGAGGATGCAGAGGATGGAGAGGAATGCATTGCCTTGCAGTGAATGCAAGGGCTTCAGTTTCCCCCCAGAGAAGAGCAACTGGCCCAAAGCCATTTTGGAGTCTGGAAAGGTATATCCAGAATGAGAACTTCAGCTGGTTCCCTCCAGCAGCTCTTAGCTGGGAGTAGATCTGTGGAAATTGCTTGGACTGAGCCTTGCCCCTGTGCACATTCCAAAAGGCATTGCCAAGGTTCCCCAATGGTAACCAGGGGGTCCTGGAAGTGGCAGCCAGCCCTGCTCTTGTGGGTACTCTAGCAGACATGGTGGGGGCTCTCTGCCATTAATGAGCTTGGTAGGGAGGTGGCAGCTGGCCCACACCCCCCTGCACCCAGTCTGGCAACCATCATCTTAGATCCCCACAGGTAAACCAGCTAGGAGACAGCAGGCCAGGCCCACCACTGTGTGCACTCCAACAGCCAGCGGCAAGCTAAAGTATGCTGGGAAAAGCAGCAGACAGTCCTCCACCAGCCCACCCAATGGTCACTATCAGATACGGGTAGTCAGCACTGACTGGAAGAATCAAACAGTCTTGCTTCACAGAAATTGTAACCAATATGGGAAATGCCTGGGACCCCACTACCCACTTGTCTGGAAGAACCCAGGAACATGTCAAGACAAAGAAGCAAAAGGCAGTCTCTGGCCTCCAACCCAAGCAAATCTGGTCCAGGAGATGTAAACATGGAAGAGTTGGGAGTCACCAACCTGAAGTTTCTGAAGAAATGGAAATTGACATAAAGAAAAAACTTCATGAGACTATAAAAGAAGCTAGAACAAAAATATTATCTAAGGTAAAAGCAGAAATGAGAAACATAATAAAAGAATTGCTAAGCACCTCTAAAAAGACATAGATGGAAGAATAGAGGAGCATAGAAAAATGAGGGAAACCTTGAATGAATATGAAAAAGACTTAGAAGACATGAAACAGATTCAAAGAAATTTCCAGGAAATTAAAAACTCCAGTGAAAGCTGGCAAAACTGCTGGAAAGAAACTAAAGATAGACTTTCAGACCTTGAAGAAAGGATTGCCTCTTGCGATCATGAAAGAAAAGATCTCCTAGAAGTAAAAAGGAAGCAGGAAGTAACAATTCAACAGCTACAAGACAACCGAAAGAAGCATAACTTAAGAATAATAAATGTGAGTGAAAAAACAGGGGTCAACACAAATGACATTAAAAGACTATTTACAGAAATAATTTCAGAAAACTTCCCGAGCATAGGAAAAGGAAATGGTATTCAGATAAGTGAGGCATATAGGACTCCACGTAGCCATAACCAAAATAACTCTACAACCAGACATATAGTAATCATGATCCCAGAAATTCAACACAAGAATATAATATTAAAAGCTGTCAGAGAAAAGAAACAGATCACCTATAAAAGAAAACTCATTAAAATCACAACAGCCATCTCAAACAAACCATCAAATCAAGAAGAGCTTGGCGAGAAGTATTTCAAATCCTGAACGAAAACAACTTCCAAAGCAGATTGCTGTGCCCTGCAAAATTATCTTTCAAAATTAATGGAGAAACAAGATACTTCCATGACAAAGAACAACGGAACGAATTCATGTCCACCAAACCAACCCTACAAAAAATACTGAAGGACATTCTAGAGAAAGATAAAAAAGACCTTGATTCTAGGAACAGTGGCAGAGGAGACTCACCAAGTGGGGCAGACAATAGAATGGAGGGGAAAATTAGGCAGCCAATGGTAGGAAA
>PVJX010011751.1:0-52387 GCA_004027295.1 Dolichotis patagonum | reverse complement strand
GACCCAAGGAAATAGTGCCCGCCCCGTGTGAAGCGCGCCCCCTGCTGGCCGCGTCCGGGAAGGCGCTGCCCGCCTAGGGGCTCCGGCTGGCCGGAGTGCTGGGGGGTGGGCACCGGAGCGCGGCAGTGTCCCCTCCCCGGGCTCGAGCCGGCCCAGGCACCTCGGCTAGCAGCGGGCAGCTGCCTCCTCCCTCCCCCCGCCCCCGGGAGCTCCCGACGTCCGAAGGAGCCTTGGGGTTTGCAAAGTGAGCGATGTGCGCGCCTGGCTCTGCCCGTCCGTGCCTCAGTGGAACTTTCCGTCGCGGTAAAGACTCTGGACATATCTGCGCAGCTTCTTCACGAACTCGGCCACTTCGATCTTGGTGTCTGAGCTGTGCAGGCTGGAGACCTGCGCGGGACAGCGGGACCGGCATGTTGGTGGGACGTGGAGAGGCAGGGGTAGCTGGTACCTCAGGGGCTTTCCGGGCACTGTGGCCTTCAATCCCCAAAAAGTCCCAACCGGCTGGGTATCGGTGTCACCCGTTTTATAGATGTGGAAACTCAGGCTCAGGTAGGCGTCAGGAGCCCAGGTCCAGGAAACCCTGAAGTCCATGTCCCTGCTGCCACCAGCCCTGGGTGGATGCTCCCTTGGGCTGCCCAGCCTGGGTGCCCCGTGGACAGAGTGGGGGCACGGCGAGGGGCGCTCACCCTGGCCGAGGCCTTTTGCTGGCAGAGGCCGCTCAGTATCTTCTGGGTCCTCTGGAGGGCGCTGCAGCTGGAGACGTTGATTAGGGACTCCCGGGCCGCACAGTACCACTGGGGGGAAACCACGAGGTCAGAGCAGCAGGCAGAGCCTGGCCTGGGGTGTCCCCAGGAAGGGTGGGCCCAGGCCCCGGGGAGGTGGGTCTGGGGGGACCTGGGGGACCCAGCCCCAAGCATGCAGGCTCATGACACCCAGCCTGAGGTCCCCGCTGCCCCTCACAGCCCCCGCGCCGCCCCTCACAGCCCCCAAGGTGCTCACCAGGCCGGCCGTCAGGTTCACACTCCACACCATGCTGCCGTTGCAGAGGGGGGTCTGTGAGAGCAAAGCGCAGGTGAGGGGGCGCCCAGTCAGCCAGGGCCAGGGCCCAGGCCCCAGGAGGACAGGTCCCACAGGCACCTGCTACACCCCTCAACATTGCCCGAGCTTCACTGCTGCTCGGCGGAGGGGCTGGGAGGTTTGTGGGAGGACTTGTGCTGGGTCCAGGGACTGAGAGAGGGAAACTGAGGGACACAGCTGGGCAGGGACAGAGCGCATTGCAGCCGGGGTGGGAGGAAGGGGCCACCTGGCTGGGGTGGGGAAGCCTGGCTTGGGGGGAGGCATGGAGAGCCACCCGGCTGGTGCAGGAAGCACCCTGCCCTTGGCCCTGCCCTTAGGGACACAGATGTGCTTGCGTCCCTCCGCCTGTGGTGAACCTGGCCTCTGTCTGCCCCACTGCACCCTCACTTAGCAAAATGAGGCCACCTCTGGAGGTGTCGATGGGACAGGGTGTCGGTGAGGCACCCAGCACCGGCCCAGCACATCATCAGTGATCGGGCAGTGGGGGGGGACCTGTCCCCCAGTGAATCCTTCCCTGGAGGATGCATGGACTAAGATGCCATGGACAAGAGCCATGCTGCTGGGTTCCAAATCCACTTGGAAGAAGGGCACAGTGTCCTGGGGGCCTGACCTTTCTCTGCTTCCCGCTGTCCCCCAGGGCCCAGGAGGAGTCTGTGGGGGTACAGCAGAGCAGTCCCCCAGGGGCACCTGCCCCCTCCACTGGCTTCTCTTTCTTCCTCTGCCCCCCCACCGGGGACGTCTTCCCGAGCCCTGGGAGGTCAGACCAGGCCTGGCCGGCTCTTGCCCTCACCCCAGTGGGCCCATACTTACCTTCTGATCCTGTGTGATGTTGACCAGCTCCCCAAGGAGCTCCTTGATGCCCGTGGCTACGGTGGAAGGCACGGGCACTGGGCCTGGGGCGGTGAAGCCACCGAGGCAGGCAAGAGCAAGGACCACGGTCACCCAGAATGCCATGAGGCCGCTAGCCGGTACAGGAGAGCAGAGGCGCAGACCTGATATGACAGCGCCCCAGGGTGGCTTGTGGCCTTGGCTTCTGGTGGCAGCTTTTATAGGCCCAAGGGGTGACGCTTTAACCTCTGGTCTCTGCTGTGTCTGGCACTATCTGTAAACCACATCTTTATGCATCTTGATCTTAGTTTGTGGAAAATCCAGCATTACATAGAGGAAGGAGCTGATTTCTAGTGGAAGGTCTGGGCCAGAGTTTCCGACATACCAGTGGCCCAGGTCCAGGGGTTGGCGAGAGGGCCCAGGGGCAGCCTGGCATTGGCAGCGCCAGCTTTGCACTCTGGCAGTTTTGCCTGGTGAGCACCCTGTGCACCTCGACAGGTGACCCAAAAGCCAACCTCCCAAGACCCCGCGGGCACCAGGACAGCGGAATGGACTGGCAAGCAGGTGTCTGCCAGGTGCGAGCATCTGGGAGTTTTTATCTTTTCAGCGAGTGAGTCCATTAAATCACCAAGTATTACTTGCTTTGGATACAAAGTTTAAACCGGACAAGGGGAGGAGCGTAGCCACTTATCTCAGCCCACGGATCCCCGCCTGGCCACTGTGGGAAGGAAGAATTATAAAACTGTGACTCCTGGGCCTTCAGGAATGGTCCAGCCAGGTTCAGGGTTCCCCGGGGATCTTTGCTTTGGGGAGGCGCTTCCAGGACACTCTGGGCACCCCTGGGCCGTGCGCTTCTCCCTGGGACCGCGGCTTCAGGCCGGGCCTCGCACTGGGCCGGGGCAGGTCTCCGGGGCGGAACTGTGTGACAGCCCCAGCGCCCAGGTCGGTGCCCGCTTCCCGCAGCCGTCTGCAGCCAGCGCGGCCTCCCTGCTGCGGCCGGGCCTGGGGCGCAGCCTCCTGGGGCGCATGAGCGGACGGCGAGGGCGCCGGACCCTGCGCCCCCACACCGGCTGCCCAGCCCCGGGGTCCCCGCGGAGGAGGAGGCAGGGAAAGCACCGGCCTGCAGCCCCGAGCCCAGGGTGCGTCAAGGGCGCTGTCCCCGCGCGGCCGGCCGGAGCGTGGGAGCGCGATGCCGCGGAGATAGCGCTTATGTAAGGCGATGGCCCGATAAGGGGCCCGGGACCGGGGCGGGAGGGGGCGGGAGGGGGCGGCGCGCTCTCTGCGCGCCCCGGGTTCTGTGCTGTGGAGGAGGCCGGGGTCCGGTCCCCATCCTGGGCGCCCATCTGGGTCGGAACCCTGCCCTCTTGGGTCAGCCCGGCCCGCCACTGATGGCCCTGCCTGGCCCCCTCTGCTGGCCTAGAAACTTTAGAAAGGTCGGGTGCTTAGCTGTAAGTTAAAGTCACCAGGCAAGGAGCCGCGCGTGGGGGCGCTGCCTGTAGTCCCAGTGCTGAGGCAGGAGGGTGGTTGTAAGTTAGAGACCAGCCTGGGCTACAAAGAGAGCTCAAGGCCAGCCCGAGCTGCACAGGGACACCCTGTCTCAAAGACAGAAAAAAAAAAAAAAAAAAAGTTTTTTTCTTTGTTTGTTTGTTTTGGTACCGGGGATCGAACTCACGACCTCATGCTTGCCAGGCAATCTTTACTTTTCTTTATTTTGAATTAGTGCTTTTAATGTAGAGAATTTTAAAAAGAGATAAGAAATAAGCAGACACAAACCCTGCACCAGTGGCTATTACTGATCTTTTTGCTATGCGTGTTTTTTAAAAAATGGAAAAACGGTGCATACTAAAGTATAGGAAGAGTATCCTCTACTATTAGTATTCCACATTTTAAGAAAGATTAAGCAGAAGTGGTATGTGTAACATGCAGATATGCAAAGACACTAAAAGCCCCATAATTTCAGCCTCCGGAGATAAACTGAAATATTTTGGTAGCTGTTGCTCTAGTGGATGGCGTAAGATGTTAATAAAAGCGATCTACTTCACTGTGGTATGAGCTGAATTTTAGACATGTTAAGTAATTACAAGGGATTCCCACATAGTTACAAGTTCATTTGCATATTATGTTTATTGAGCACCTACTGCGGCTCAGTCCCTAACCAATAGCACATGGCCCCTCCTGGGGGGGGCGTCAGCATGGGTGGAGACAGGTGCTCTATCTTAAGAAATGAACGGGTACATCTGTGCTAGGTCAGGGGCGAGAAGTGCAAGGGGGGGAAGGTGATGCTGGGTGTTGATGCACACCTGTAGGCCCAGCACCTTGCGGGGTGGAGGGAATCCCAAGTGTGAGCTCCCTATCTCAAAAGGAAAAAAGGAAAACAAAACGTTGGTGCTGAAGCTTGGTGGTAAAGCACTTGCCTGCACGGTCGCTCTCAGCACAGAAAAAGGGTGGGGTGGGGACGGGTGGAGGAGGGGCAGGCGTGTGCGGAGGGGTGGGGAGGTGAGGAGGGCCCCCTGGGAAGGCGCCGTTTGAAGACCAGAGGGACCCGCCTTCAGGGCCTTTCCCGGTACTGTCCCCTCTGGCGGGCGGAGCCCTGCGGCCCTGTCCCCACCCCCAGAGCATCACCTCGCAGCCACCACCCCACAGGGCTTCGGAGGCCACATGCTTTCAGGGCGCAGGACAAGGGCGTCTGTGTGGGGGCCAGTGTAGATGGCTGGTGCTGGTGCCAAGGGAGGGAGGTCACCACCCAGAGCCGCTGAGCCTGAAGCTGCTTGAGAGCACGGGAGTGTCTGGGAGGTTTTGAATAAAGAAATTACACGACTGGATTATCTTTCTTTTTTCTAAAAAATTTATTTTGAATTTATAGAAAAGTTGCAAACATAGTGATTTCAAAGTCCCCTTTACTCACGTTATCCCAGCTGATGCCTTATATAATCATAGTGCCATGATCAAAAAGTAGATTAAGCCTGTACCAGCACTTGGGAGGCTGAGGCAGGAAGCTCACTGTGAGTTCAAACCCAGCCTGGGCTACACACAGTGAGCTCAAGGCCAGCCTGAACTGCATAGCGAGACCCTGTCACAAAAAGGGGGAAAAAAGGTTAACCTTGATTTATTATAAAATGCTAACATGTTTATTGAGCACCAATTAGGACAAGAAACCGTGCCTTTGTAGTTCTGCAGGGCCCTGGCGTTTATTACTAAGGGACCTGCACGTCCCGTTTCAGTCTCACCACTGTTCCCAGTGTCCTTTTTGGGTTCCAAGATCCAACACCGACCTCTACTGTACTTAGCTGTAGATGCCCCTTGGCCTCCGCAGTCCGTAACTGTCCCTCCGTCTTTTGTTGTTGCTTGCCGTAACCCTGGACAGTTATGCTGTCAAATGTTCATTGGTTTGTATCTGTCTGGCATTCTCAAAATTGGACCGAGGTTATGCTTTTTTGGGGGGCGGGGTGCCTTTTTGAGACAGGGTCTCACTATGCAGTTCAGGCTAGCCTTTAGCTCACTTTGTAGCCCAGGCTGGTCTTGAATTTGCAGTAATCCTCCTGCCTCAGCCTCCTGAGTATTGGGATTACAGGCTTGTGCCACCACCCCTGACTGCAGGTTGTGCATTTTTAACAAGGTGTCACGTGAATGAATCTGTGTCCTGGGAATCCCAGTGTCATTCTGTCTTACCAACGTTGACCTTGACCACTTGATTCTCACCCAGTGATTTTTCTTTTTTTTTTTTGGTGCCGGGGATCAAACTCACAACTTTACGCTTGCCAAGCAGGCACTTACGCCGCTGAGCTAACCCCCGGCCCTCACCCAGTGATTTCTGCCAGGTGTCTCTACCACAGAGTTACTGCTGTTCCTTTTTTAGTTAGTAAGTATGCTGGAGGAGATAGTTTGAAATTACTTAAAGTTGTTTCAAATTTGTGCCCAGTGATACTAGCTCACACCAGTAACTCTCGAGTGAATCAGTTTTTGTGGTGGTATTTGATTCACGGTAACCTTTTCTCTCCCCTTTGAGATCTGTTGCTTACAGCTCTGTGAGGAAGGCTGTCTCTACTCGTTTTTTCTGGTGAAGTGCTCATTCACACTTGTGCATGCTTGTAGATACGTGTTCCTCCAGGAGTTACCACACAGTCCTGTTGCTGTGGCTTATGGTGAAATGTCCCCCAAAGCGCCATGTGGTCACAGATGGGTCCTTTGGAGGTGGCTGGACCTAGGTGTGCGATGCTAGGGTTCAGGCTGCTCCTCCCTGGGTGAGTGGCTGCCCGCCCTAAGAGTTGGTGGCCTGGGGCCGGGGATTTAGCTCAGTGGCTTAAGCGCCTGCCTGGCAAGCGTGAGGTCATGAGTTCGATCCCCGGTACCAAAAAAAAAAAAAAAAAAAAAAAAAAGAGTTGGTGGCCTGGACAGGATATGAGGAAAAGGGTCAATGCCTGTCATTTGTCACCTGTTGCTTTTGCTGCCTTCTGCCAGGCCACCCTGCCTTGGAGCCAACCAGCTATGGGCTGAGACCTCCACAACCTGTGAGCTACGTACCCCTTTCCCTCCCTTAACTTTGGGTGTCAGGTGTTTTGTCTCAGCAATGAGAAAAGTGACCAAGATAATTGTCTTTATGTTGTTGGTAAAACTGCTCCACCTTGGTAACAGGGGGTTACTCCAGGTTAGGTTCTGTGTTCTTTGAACAAATCTGCTGTTAAAAATTAGTTTTTCTGGGCTGGGGATTTAGTTCAGTGGCATAAGTGCCTGTCTGGCAAGCACAAGGTCATGAGTTTGATCCCTGGTACCAAACAAACAAACAAAAAAAAAAGCAAGCAAAAACAAAAAACCAAAAAAACTCCCCCCAAAAACTATACATCTGTATCTATGGCACAGACTGCAGTTCTCCATACCCTCACCAACACTTCTTTCTCCTTCCCTTTCCTCTGGGGTGGGGTGGCGTTTCATTGTGGTTATGACTTGCACTCCCCCAGTGATTACTGAAGCCGACCACCCTTTCATGTGCTCCCGGTCATCTGTGTGTCTTTGATGTCTGTTGAAACCCATTGCCCAAATAATCTGAAACACTGCTGGACTGTAAGTTCTTCCCTATGCTGGGTGTTCACTTATCAGATCCGCCACGGTCTGCAGATCAGTCTTCTCCGTTCCGCCAGGGCCTTTCTACCCGGCATTCTTCGATGCACTGGGGTTTTGAATTTCGATGCAGCCCAGCTTACCTGTATTTTCTTTTGTGGTCTGTACTCTTTACTGTTGGTGGACTTAGGTTATTCTTATTTCGTGAGCATCTATGTTCGTAACTGCCCTGCAGTTTCCTTTCCTGTGATATGATGTCTGGTCTTGTTAAGGGTGCAGTGTCGACCTTGCAGAGCAAGTGGGGTAGTGTTCTATTTTTGGAGGAGTCTGCAAAGCATTGATATTATTCTTTAAGTGTTGATATCTACTGGGCCTGGCGTTTGCTTTGTAGAAACTTTGTGTTTTGTTTCTTAGTTGCTGTTTAATACCTTTACTTACCACAGGTATATACGGGGCAATCAAAATGCACAGTGAATGTTTAAGTTTTATTTTATACTTATTTACTTATTCATCGTCTTTTTGAGACAGGGTCTCCATACGCAGTCCAGGCTTGAGCACACTTTGTAGCCCAGGCTGGTCTCGAATTCACAATGATCCTCCTGCCTTGGGAGGGCTGGGATTGCAGGTGTGCGCCACCATGCCCGGCTTTTTCTTTTTTATACTGGGAATTGCACTCAGGACCTTGCAGTTGCCAGGCAGTGCTTGTGCCGCTGATTGACACCCCTGGCTTTATTTATTTATTTAATCGGTACCGGGGATCGAACTCACGACTGCGTGCTTGCAAGGCAGGCACTTACACTACTGAGCTAAATCCCCAGCCCTGGCTTTTAAGTTTTAAAAACGTTTATTGTAACAGACACACTGCCATCAGCCCCCTCACCCAAACACGTGTCCCATCGTTCCCGCCCCTTTATAAAGCAGTTGCGCATGTCCTCTTTCATGTGACAAGACACAGGCCATCAGCCGCCTCGCCCACTGACCCGGCATGGCGCCCCCTCCAGCTGCCCCGAAGTGAGGCGGCCTTGGAAGGTAAACGTCCAGCTCCACGTGTGACGTCAAAGTAGCCACAGCAGTGAGATGGAAACCGGTCCTGAAAGGCGCATCCAGCACTACTTTAGAAAGCGGCAGAGCGGTGGGATGAGTGTGTTCAAAGCAAGGCAGTGTTTTCACAAGAATTAATGGCAATGTGTCTTTTACTGTAATATTTTTAAAAACAAATACTTTTAACTGGGAATCAAACTCACAACCTCATGTTTGCAAGGCAGGCGCCGAACCGCTGGGCTACATCCCTGGCCCAAAGCCACTGTTTTGGTAACAGGGATCAAATTCATGACCTTGCACTTGCCAGACAGGCACTTGTGCTGCTGAACTACATCCCCTGCCCCGTAGACCTGTTTGTGATGGGCTTAATTTCAAACTGACTCTGCGATGGTGTGAAAGATGCGTACATTTAGTAGAAACACACTTTGGACCTTTCCTGGACTCAAGATGCTGCAGGGGCAGTGGCCCAGCCACCTGACCAAGGGAACCGAGCGACATGGTACTTGCCTGAGCCATTGCTCTGAGGCTTCTGTGTGTTAAATGACTTCTGACTTGGGTTTTCGGCTGACACTGGTTTTACAGTGTCGTAACTCCAGTGCGCAAGGAGCACCTAGAATACTGAATTGTGCCCTGTGCCCCAGAGAAACCGTGTTTACTGATGTGCCGTTTACAAAGGTCTCTGGCTATCGTGGGGCCAGCGCGGGGTGCTGGAGGCGGAGGGGGCAGCAGCTTGGGTGCGGGGCTCAGACAGATGCTGGATGCATTCTGAAAGCCGGATGCCAGCGCCAGGCTGGTGGACTGGAAGGGAGGTGAACAGGGCCGTCCAGGAGGCGGCCATGGCTTTTACTTGAGCAGTCGTTGGGCTGGAGTTGCCATTTACCCCAAAGCCCGTGGGAAGTGCTTGGTGGGGGACAGCCCTGGGTCAGCCTGTCTCAGGTGGGTGTCCCTCAAGTGCCCATGGACACCCTGCTGGCACCAGCGAAGCCAGGCCGGGATACCCCGCGGTACCTGGAGCTCAGTATAGGAATAGCCCTGGCTGTTGGCCCCCGGGCAGGGTAATGTGGAAGTACCGGACTTCCCAGCCTCTCTGTGACATGAGGCCGAGTTGTCCATCACAGTAGCTGGCTTGCCAGTGGGTCACCTTTCCTTCCAGTCCCCTATCGCCACTGGCTGCTTTCATCTGGAGCAAAGCTTCAGACTCAGCTTCTGGAGGAACCCAGACCAAAGGAGTCTCGGAAAGCAGCACAACCTGATGAGGCCATGGTGAAAGGCAGAGAAAGGCAGGTAGAGGAACCTGGGTGCTGAAGCACCCTCCGCACCAGCTCAGGGAAACGAGGATGCGGCAGAGGAAGCGGTGCAGGGGTGGCCTCGCAGGGCCAGGAGTGGCCAGGGAGGAGGAGGACCGAGTTGAGGTGGGAGGCAGGAAGGAAAGGGAGGTTCAACGGTCTGACATCGCAGGGGGACCGAGAAGTTCTGGCTGTGACGTGTACAGAGGCGAAGGGGTCACTCAGCAGCGAGCTACCTACCGTGGTGCCTGTTCTCCAAAGCACAGGGCTCCCCAGCAGGACCACAGATGGCAGCGTCTTCTCATGGCAGGACAGAATGAGCCGCCAGGGCGGAGTCACACTGAAGTCAGCAGTGAGCATGGAATTGCTCTGGAGTGGCAGGGAATGGGCAGCTAAAATCCTCCAAAATTACACAGAGTGACCAGGGCAGGGACTAAACTATTGCAACAGGAGTGGACTGAAAATATGAGGCTTTTCTTGAACAACTAAGTCTTCACCACGTGCCAGGCAGTTCTGAGCATTTCATCTTTGGTTGGACGTTCCAAGACAGGTTCATTTCAGCCCGGTTACAGATGTGGAGGCCCAGGCCCAAGGAGGTACTGCAGCAACTGGTACCTCAGTTCGCAAACTTCGATTTGTTCTATGACTTTGGAAAAGATGGCCATGGTCGTGTTTGTCACCTAATGCAGTTTGCAAAGAAAAACATTTTGCCAAATGCTTGTTTGCAAGCCAAACCATTTGCAAATAAAGGTGCTTCTGAGCTCAGGTACCACTGCCATTTATTTGCTCCAGGTCTTTCAGGGTCCCTAACTTAACCCTGTGATGCACTGTTCATTTCAGCTGTGCAGGAGGGACACTTCCTGGAGAATGGTCTGGAAATAAGAAGGGCTGTACCCCACCTGCAGACCGCAGAACATAAAGTGAAAGCTGCCTCGTGTGTGTGTGTGTGTGTGTGTGTGTGTGTGTGGTGGCGGTGGCAGCAGCCAAAGTCTGAAATTGGCAAGTCTTTTATATTTATTTGGTATGGCTTGTCATTTCCTACTGTAACAATTACAGCTTTCAGAAACACTGATAGAAGGTACCAGGTTTTAATATTTATAAACTGAGTATAGGGGATGTGTCCAAGGTTGTCCTTGTCCTGCCCTGTGAGCCAGGCTGGAACATGGAAACTCCCTGCTTCCTGCTGGGCATGGCTGAAGCCCCCCCAGCCAGTAATACCACGGTGCTCCCAAGGGCAACACAAGACCCGCTGAGGATGGTAAGGACCTTTAATGCAACGTGGCGGCAGCAGCCTTGAAATCTCCCGGGGGAGCCTGCAGTCCTCTCCTGGCCCTGGGCTCTGCTCGCCATCCTAGCCCACCCGAGTGCCCATCACCGTCCCTGTCAGCACTCGCTGTACTTGACCCACACGTATCTGTGTCCAGGTTCTTTGTGGTCACCCTGGATCCCTGCTGCCTGCCCTGTCTTCTGCTCCTTTCCACCTGTGCAGTGACACCTGCCGGACACTGGGAACTCACTGCAGGAGCTGCTAACAGCGAAGTATTTGCTACTGACTGACTGATGACAACTCAGGAAATACTGTTAGGGACCCTCCTACCTCCACCCTGGCTTCATTATTAGTGATGACTTACACAGATTTATCGTTTTCTGGAACATCCTGGGACACACACACCTTCGCTGGGGGCCTGTTGGCTTTACTGTGTGACCAGGGTCAGCTCTCGGCTGACTCCCGGGCTGGCATGCTCCCTGGACAGCTCCTTTCTCCCAGGGTCTCCCTGGAGTTGGGACTATCCAAGTCTGGTGAAGTGGAACTTCAAGTTGTCACTTACGTAGGATGGCCCGTCATGACAGCAGCTGTGGCGCAGACGGGCCCAGGTGGTTGGCACAGCAGTGTGAACCATGGGCAGAGTGTGATTTAGGCAAGCACCGCCCCCCCGTCCGGGTTCTCTCAGGACGGGGCACACCTGGCACTGTTAGATGTGGAGAAATTGCATGTTTCTTTCTTAGTGTTGCTGGGATAAATACCATGAATGCAGCAGTGTAAACCAACCTGTTTACTGCCTTAATGTGCTGGAGACTAGAGTCCAAGTCAGTACCACTGAGCTCAAACTAAGGCGTCAGCAAGGCCTGCCCCTCCCGCAGGCTCTCGGGGGAAACCTGTCCTTCACCTTTTCCAGCGGCTCTGTGCCCCGTCCCTTGGTGCAGACTCTGCCTCTCGCTGATGTGCAGCCCTCGGGTCTGCACCCACACGCGGCCTTCCCCCCTTGTGCTGCTGCCGTTACCGGGGTGCTCGGCATTACCTAGGCCTGCCAAGGTGCTCTGTATCCCAAGATCCTTGGCTTTCATCAGTGTCTCCTCGGCTCAGAGGCAACGTTCACAGGTTCCGGGATGAGCACTTACATGTCACTGCAGGCCACTGCTCAGTCCTGCAGGCATACCGTGGGACCCTGAGCATATCGTATCATGGGAAGAAGACTAGGTCCTCTTCCGAACGCCAGCTGGGAGAGGCTGTTGAGACCCTGTGATCATCAGATCTGTCACTGGCACGAAACTGTGACTGAGCCAGGGTGGTAACTCACTGAATGACAGCACTCCACACAGTGGAACTCTAAAGTGTATGACTTGGTCACACCCTGCATGGAATGCTTGCAAAAAGCTGGACAACAGTTTCAGGGGACAGCATGACAGGGCTTCCTGTGAGCAGGTGCTGGAATGGAGGAGATGCTGCTCCCTGGTCTGCCTGTGGCTGGGCCTGGCTCACCTCCCACGCCAGCCGCCAGCCACCAGCCCTGCAGAGCAGCAAGGACGAGGCAGAGGCCGAGCTGATTCGCAGGACACCCACAGGCTGATGGGCCTCAAGCAGGGAATTTCCTTCCTAGAGCCCTGAGACAGATGACTGGTAGCCATGAGCTCACTTTGATGATTAAGATTCCTATAAAACCCTGAGACCCCTGCTCAGCGACTTTTGATTTCAGGTGATGAAGCCGAAGTTAAAAGACAGAGAGGTCACTTGCAGAGATTTTTAAGGTTAAAGCAGGGCTGGACATTCACACGCACTGCTAGCTGAGGTTTCCTTTAAATACACGGAAGGAAATACACTCAGTATAGTAGCTGCGGGGAGCTGTCCATGCCAGAGGCGCACTCGGTCTGCAGTGAGCCCTGCCTCCTAGCAGGAGGAGGAGTTGTCAGTCTCTGGATGGGGAGGCAGAGAGGCCCAGTCCCGTAGGCTGGGCCCGGGCTGCCTCTAGCAGAACAAAACACAGGGGAGCAGTTCCACCTTCAGGTGAAACCATTTCCATGACCTTAGAGCCACTGAGACATCTCAGAAGGTTCCTTTTAAACAAGGTACCACCAGTAGGGTCAGCTGACACTAGAATCAAGAAGCTAATGAACGTAAGACCCCAGGGAGGTGACACTGCATCTCACAATCTCTGAACACTGGTCAATGTTCTTCTTAATCCTATAGAATTTCTCCACATACTCAGAACGTCCCAGGAGCTCCACAAAATCTTCATCGTGAGTGATGATCAGGAGCTGAAAGTTACGCTGCTGTGAGCGACTTTTTATTATCCTGAAACAACATAATTAAAATACTTCATTAGTAAAGGGTGTATGTTTTAAAAGATACCACAGACCTTGTCAGGCAAATGAGCTGCTGTGTGGAGCACCCGAGCTTTTCCTGTGCTGTGCGTGTCAGGCCTCCAGCTGCCCTGTGGGAAGCGGGGTGGGCTGGGGTGGCCAGGGCCTCCAGCCCTGCCGTGGCTTCTCACCTCCCGTCTGGGCAGTGGGAACGCGCTGCCTACTGCCTCTGGCCTAGGGACGCTAAGAACCATGTCGAGAATTTGGGACTGGTTTCCCCAGATCAGTGTGTCCTTAACAAATGCTTGGCTCTTGGAGTTTACTTTGCCAAGATTTTCCTTGGAAGAAAATTTTAAAAAGATAAAAACAGGCAGCAGGTAGGGGAATAACACTGCCTTCTTGAGAGCTGGGTCTACTTAGAATTCTGCCACCACTAGTCACTAGATACATCATTTCTGTGACACACAGGGGATCTGAGTGGGCGGACTGGGAACATTTTTGCTCATTATTTATATGCTGAGGCAACCAGATGTGAGAGAGACCTGAAACACTTCAAGTAACCGCTTCTTTTGTCTGGCTGGATGCGCCCAGCACTGCCAGAGGTCAGTGGGGAAGACGGTCCATGCTGCTCCATTCTGCTGTCCTAACCCCCGCTGGCAGACAGGACGCACGACCTCCGCAGTGCAGGAACACCTCCTCCTCCCCTGGGGCGAGCGCCTCTCCTCGTCAGCAGTGCCTAAGTGGGCTGTCCCACCCCGGAGCCCATCCCCACACAGCTGAGAGTGCTAACTAGTCTGCACAATTCATCCCCTCTGCAGTCTACTGCATCACTCATACCTTTCTGAGTGGGAGTTCTGCCATTCCTCGTAATGGTCTGGCCCATGAAAGCCGGGCAGACAGTCCTAAACCCACCGCCACCACCTACAGATGTGCTGGTAAGGCTTGCAGATGCCTGTGCATGACATGGGGGTTCACAGGAAAACCAAAGAAAGCCCGGAACCCTCCTCGACTCTCCCTATGAGCACGTCAGGGAGAAGCAGGATGTGTCTGGGGCCACTGTTTGCTATTTAGTTCCTTTTCAAGAAAACCTAAAGAATTACTATCAAAAGGTAAAGTGTAGAACCCGGCTTCCCCAACAACGAACATCTAGGGAGGGCTGACCCCAGAGAACTCTCTCGATCTGTCTTAAACAAAGATCACAAATGTCCCCGATACACTTACTCAACCAGCGCATGTGCAAGAGATTCAATGTTTTCTCGGTCAAGATTGGTCGTTGGCTCGTCCAAGGCGAGGATGCCGCAGTTCAGGCAGAACGTTTCGGCCAGCGCCAGGCGGATGATGAGGGAGGCCAACACCTGCAGGGCGCCACGAGTGAGTCGCACAGCACCGCCCTGCAGTGGCTTCACTGCGGGCAGAGCCCAGCACTGGGACCAGGTTCCCGTGCCCCTCTGGGGGCACCAGCTGCATTCTCTCTGTGCCTCACCTGCTGTGGAATGAAACGCTACAGGCACACACACAGAAACTTATCAAATGCATTAGCACTTGAAGTCACAGGCTTGGAACAGAGACACATTACCACTCAGCTCTAAGTATTAAATTTAATAAAGGTGTAAAACTAACCACCTAGGCCTTACAGTTTACTAATAAGGTATGTTAGAAAATTTAGGCATACTGCAAGCCTCAGAAGGTTGTCTTTCAATCTCCATATTCTACAGTCAAGAAAATGTACCAGGCATTGTGTTCTAGTCCACCCTAAAATGTGTGTAACTCTGACAGAGGGAACAAATAATTAGGGGTCACAATATCAGGATGAGTATAGAAGTACAGTTTTATTTACACTTACATGCAGGAAATCCCAGTCACCTGAACTACCAGGCACTGTAATGGGTAACAGCAACCTAATACTGAAACCCTCAGACTCACTTAGCTGAAGCCATCTGAGAGTACAATCGATGTGGGATTCAGAGTGTGAAACTATACTGGCAGCCATAAACTACTGGGCATGAACTATTAATTCCTTTTCCCACTGACTTTATGAGTTGCGGATTTTTTTTTTTTTGTATCATGGATTGAATTCTTGACCTGTGCTTGCAGTCAGGCACTTACGCTGCTGAGCTAAATCCCCTGCTCAAATTGGGGATTTCAAGAAGAGTACGGTACACACCCTTTGAGGCCTAGGGCAGGCCAACAGACTGCAGGAGCTGGGGCCACTGCTGCCCTTTTGTGGGAAAGGCACTTCCTTCCTGCCTCTGAGCCCCACTGCTACCAGCTCTACCACTACCCACATGCAGAGCCTCACACTGCCCTTAGGCCTCAGCAAAAGCCAGGGTTAGGCAGGGTGGAGGCCCACCTCCACCGAACCATGTCTCTGTTCTCTCTCCCAATGCCAAAGAAGACATTACTACTAATTGGCTCTAGTAATTTAGAGTAGCTACAGGAAATCTATTTTATTCTAAACGTAGAGGCCATATTTCAAACTCTTTTATAATTAATACTGAAAGTCACCAATGCAAATAGATACTGATTATAGGTCACAAATTTGTCATTTTTGCATTCAATAACTTAGATAGTAATCTGCAGATGCCTCATATTAGTATCAGTTGTTTGGGCTGATAATACATACTATGTGTGGCATGTTTTTTTAAGCAAAGTTGAGAGCTATATAAGTAACTAACATAATGTGGACCTCCTTTTCTAGGGTTTTGAAATTTTATGAAAATCAGGGTCTATAGCTTTTGTAATCTTCTGCTTCTAATCTGAGAGAAGAAAGCTCACAAACCTGGGAAATCTCTGCTTAGATTTGGTTTGACATCTGCCTCTGCAGAGTGAAGACTTCACCTGGACCCCCTGGATCCTGTTTCCAAAACCCTTGTTCCCCTTTCTGATTCTGCTTTGTACCTATCCAGGCTGTCTTTTCCAAAACCTGTTTCCAAAACCCTTGTTCCCCTTTCTGATTCTGCTTTGTACCTATCCAGGCTGTCTTTTCGGAGCCCTGCATGGAGCCAGGGTGCCAAACCGACCTAGCACCTGCATCCTGTGCATGGCATGCTGCAGGCAGAGGCCCCCATGAGGACTGAGGCCATGATGGCAGACCCCATCTCAGATGTCTGCGGCTGAGCTAGGGTGGTGGGGTGGCGTTAGTCCTACGTGGGTGCTGCTTTCTCAGTGGGATTCTGGTATTCTGGATGCCTCGTCTGCTCAGCCTGGGATCTAGTTTTCTAATACTACTATAATGAACAGATTACTAATACAATTTTTTTTTTTTTGGTCTTGGGGATTGAACTCACGACCTCAAGTTTGCCAGACAGGTACTTACACCACTGAGCTAAATCCCCAGCCCGACTAATACAATTATTAATTATTAAATGTACTCTTCCACTGTGACTTCTCTGAAAACACAATGCACTGTAAGGTTGTAACTATGTTTCTTCCAATTTGTTGTTGTTGGTTTTTTCTTTGGTTTTCTGAGACAGAATCTCACTATGTAGCTCAGACTGGTTTGAACTCATGGCAATTCTACTGCCTCAGCCTGGGCCACTATGCCTGGCTGTCACTATGTTTTGTCTCATGTGGCGGCATGTAAAATGGTGTCATGCCTTACCACTGATGCAGCAGTGGTCTCGCTCTGCTAAGGGTGTCTGTGAAATGGTACGGGGTCTCGGGCTCCTTGTTCCACACTAGCTTGTCCTATAGAAAGCTGTGGGCCGTCTGTGCAGAGCTGCAGGAATGTGGCATCAGGCAGGCACAGCATACTGGAGGGTGCTGCACACAATACACCTGGCATGCTGTTGGGAGTGCTAAGAGGACCATCACACCCAGGGCAGCCCTGGGTGCTTCTGTGGCACTGTGTATCCGTCAATCCTTTGTGTCAAGTGGCTCTTTAGGCTCTTAAGATACCTGCCTTCTGTCCAGCACTGCATCGTCCTCGCATATCCAAGGCCGTATCTCCTTTTAGCATCACTACTCGGTAGTTATAATTCCGTCTTTTATCAGAAGCTGATACGTTCTCGTCGGCATCAGAGCGAATTTCTATGTATTCAATATCTAACACAGAAAGAAGAATGTTTTAGGGAAACCTAGTCTCTGTGGCCTTTCGTCACATACAGGCCTCTCTAGCAAGCCTGGAAGCAGCATGTGAGGCTGATGGCACTGGGGAAAGCAGGAGCCTGCAGTCTGTCCACAGGTACCCGGATGCCCCAGCTCGGCCTCCGTTCTCCAGCAGTTTCCTCTGCCTGGTTTTCTTCTTATCGCACTGGCTTATCCCTAGCACAGAGACTACTGTGTCATCAGCTAAATGGGACGTTGGTAGCGGCCAACATCTAAGTCCTGTCAGGCTTGGGAATAGAAAATTCTGTGTTTACAAGATGTTAGGATAAAACGTAGAGAATCTCAAAGAGATGGCTCAGAAAGGGGTCCACGTAATGTTTTCATGGAGACAGATCATATGTGGAAGAGCTGTGGATAGAGCTTTAGGAAGAGAGCTTTTTAATTAAATTATTTTAGGAAGAGCTTTTATAATGCACTATATTAATTACCTTGCCCACGATAGGTACTTCGCCAAAGATCACGAATAATTTTATTGATTTCTTCCATTTTCATACTGTGAAATTTCATTATTGCTCTGGAAAAAAAAGCCATTGGTACTTTAATGGAAAAACAGTATGTGCTATATCTATGATGTCTAATAATTATATGTAATTGTTTATGTGAAAATACATAACAGCCATACAATTAGCTATATTATAAAATAGGTACCTCAATGATTTCAATTATAAAGACTAGGCATGTTGACACATGCCTGCAATCCCAGCACTTGAAAGGCAGAGGCAGAAAGATTGCTGAATTTGAGGCCAGCCTGGGCTACACAGATCCTGTCTCAAAAAATCTTAATTATAAAAATAGAATCCAGTGGGGCTGGTGATTTAGTTCAGCAGCATAAGTGCCTGCCTGGTAAACTCGAGGTTGTGAGTTCAATCCCCAGTACAAAGAAATAAAAAAATAAAAAATAAAAAAAAATCCAGAAATAGCTAGAAAAATAATGTGAAAATTACAGGTGTATTTCTAGTGTTCCAGAGTCCTTACTCTTTTCTATTTTCACTCTATAACAAACACTGTACCACCTGTTTAAGTAAAGACTTAAATTAAAACTGCAGAAACTACCAAAAGCCTTTCTGTATAATAAGCTTCTTTCTCAGACCATGATGACTGACGGGGAGGCCACCACCACTGAGGCCCACTGGCCACAGCACCCCCACTGAACATATACCGACCGGTGAGTTACAGGAGCGGGAAGTTAGCCAAGGGTCCTCCGCCCCTGGGGAGATGCCCACCTCTGCATCGGCTGCTTGGTCCTTCCACTGCTATTAAAGTTATGCTACTTTTATTTCTCAGATCTGTAAAAATTTTACCAACCAGAAAGATTTGGTTCAGACAGAGTGATTCAGAAACTTTAAATGAGCTAACCTTCAAAACTTTGTTTCCCTCTTAAGATTCAGAAATCCTGATTCTAAATATAAACACTAACTTCCACTTGTTCCTTGCAGGCCCATCCCCAAAAAGCTTGTTTAAGGTAGTAGTTTCTAAACATTAAAAAGAAGAAATATTTGTAAACATAAAAGTAGTCTGTTAAAATCTAACACTGTTTCTACTACAGTCACCTTTCACCAAAGGACCTTTGGTTCTCTGGAAGCAGGCTCATGGGTTAGTAAATGTCAGTCCTGTGGTAAAAACGCAGTATCACAGCCATCACCGCACAGAGGATGTGAGGTGGATCACTTCCATTTGCAGACCTCTTATCTGATACATACAAAGAAAGAAACTGAACGGAATGCTCCTGCCTGTGCAGAATCATTTCATGATCTTCTGGTTCACCAGCAAAAGAGAAAGAAATGACTCAACATAAATACTTTTTAAGTATCAGATGAAGGATTAGCTGAAGTAGTAAAGCCTGGAAAAAAAACCCCATAGTTTGCTTCCTGATGAGAGTGCAAGTCTCCATTTTCTACTTTAAAAATTTATCTCACCCTAACATTTATGCTTCTTTCAAAAAGACAGACACTGAACATCTAAACAGTTCCTTAAAAAACAAAACTCACGAAATGTTCTCAGAATCAATCATGTACAGACTTCCTTTCCAGAGCTTTCTACATTATGATCCTGATTTTATTATTCTAATTTAATATATATTATATACATGTATTGAATTACTTATTAACTAAAGTCCACACTTTGCAGCTCTTAAGTTACCGTCCACCTCTTATACTGCAGAATAACTATAATGGGGACCAGCTGGACTGTATCAGTTAGCACAGGTTATGTTTTGTTGTAGTAACAGAGCCCCAATATCTCAATGACAAAAAAAACTTACAAAATGTTTTAAAAATTCAAAAAGTTATTCCCTTCCAGTTAAAAATCTTCAATAGTTATGATGAAGAAGAATTCCTAAAACAGAGAACAACGCCCAGAGAGACTTCACGTGTTTAAGGAGCACGTGAAGCCTCTGCCCTGCGGCCTGTACAGTAAGAGGTAGCACCTTTTAAACTGCATGAGCAGCAGCTGGGATGACTAAGGCGACTGCAGTCATCTACCTAAAGGCACAATGACAGTAGCGAGTAACAGTGATGAGCATTACCCAACATAACACAGCGATGCTAAACAGTCAAACAGCATCGTATTTAATCCTTAGAACAATACTGCAAGTTAGATTTTAATCTCCACTTACCATTTCAAAAAGCTGACATTTGGTGAAACTGGTAATTTGCTCATGATCAGAGAAAAGTGACTAGGATATTAAGAGTCCTTGATTATGATAGCTACAATTACAAAAATGGTGAAAATTTCACCTTTTGAAGCTACTAGACCACAGAGTTTCATGAGCGTTATCAAATCTTCAAGATAACCCTAATTTCCAAATATATAAATTATTAATGTAGTAAGGAGAGACATAAATGAAAAGAGAAAAAGTCTAGGCCTGTTTGCTTATGTAAATGGAAACATACTAAATAAAAACAAATTTAGTAGTAAAGATACTGAAAAAGGCATATGATTGAGCGGTTTTTATCTCAAGACAGCAAAATAGTACAAAAGGAAAATAATTCAAGATATTTTACTAGGGCCAGGGATATAGTTCAGCAGCACAGTGCCTGCCTGGCAAGTGTGAAGTCTTGAGTTCAACTCCTGGTACCCCCCCCAACACAACATAAATTTACTGCATTAGCAGATTAAAAGAAAACAAAACAAAAAGAGGGCTAGGGATACAGCTCGGTGGCATAGTGTGTCTGCTTGGCAAGTGCAAGGTCCTGAGTTCGATTTCCAGTACAAAAAAGAGATCTCATTAGATATCAAAGAATAATGCACAGTAACACTGAGTTTTGATTTAAAAAAAAAAAACCCTAGTAAATGAAAAATAGAAGAAAAGCATCTGACAAAACTTTCCTCTCAGGTGTCTACTGCAAGCAACACATTTAATATATACACAAGACTACACACTGTGGGACATGTCTATGATCTAGGAGGCTGGGGCAGGAGGATCACAAGTATGAGCCCAGCCTAGGAAATTTCTGGAGACCTTGTCACAAAATTAAAAAAATAAATAAAGTGTACACACACACACACACACACACACACACACACACACACACACACACACACTTTCTACATCTAAAACCCAGAGAGAGATACCTCTAAGTTTGGCTACGCTAAAGTAACTGAAACGAAAAGAAATGAGGGCTAAATGACAGAACAAAAGAGGAAAACCATCGTTTTTGCAGGTGGTAAAATTGTACACCAAGAAAATCAACTGAAAAAAAAAATAAAATGGTGACAGAAATAAAAATTCGTATGTTTATTATCTACTAGCTAACATCATTAGGAAAGATAATAGAAAAGTGGATCTTATTCACAGTGGCAATAAAATAAATGTATTCAGGAAGAAACCCAACAAAAAGGTACAGGAAACTGAAGAAAAACCTATGAAACTTTACGATAGTACAAAAAGCTCTAAAGTGATTAAACAGAGGACACACTAGAGGGTTAGGAATGAAGCAGTACTTCAAAGATACCCACTGTCTTAAAATAATCTATATATAAAATGCAATCCAAACAAACATTTTTAAAACCTGGTAATGATGAACAGCTATTTCCGATGATGACAGTATGTAACTTAAAAAAAAAAAAAACTGGTAATGACACCTATGAGCTGATTCTAAATTTCTGAAGAGAACACAAAACTAACAGAGCAAGCCTCTCAAAAAAAGTAAAACTATCAAAAGAAAACATTTTTATAACTACAGGATTAAGAAGACCTTTCTAATTAAGACCCACAATAAAGAAGCCATAAATAAAAAGATTTGACTACATAAAATTAAATCACATATGACTTCATAAAGAAAGTAAAAAAACAAATGATAAACTGGGAATACGTACTTATATAACGTTAGGGAAAAGGATTCATATTCCGAATCTATAAAAAATTGACATAAATCAAGAAAAATTATCTAGTGGAAAATTTCACAAAAATACATGGATGGACAATTCTCAGAGAAAAACTACAAATAGCCAACATATGAAAAGACATTTATTCTTACTAGGAAAGAGGGAAATGTAAATTATAGTGATACCCTTTTTGTGCAACAGATTGGCAAAAATATAAAAATGGTCACAATTATATACTATTGTTGGCAACATAAATTTTATCAGCATTAACAAGGTTAAAATGTGCATATCCTCTGACTCAGTAACTTCATTTCTACGAAGGTGTCTTTCGGATATATCTGCACAAGTGTGCAAAGACACACACTGCAGAGTAATTGGTACTAAACTTTTAAAAGCTTTCTAAAAGTTCATCGTGAAATAAAGTGACTAACATCCATTTTATAGATTAGGAGGTCATTAAACATGAGATACATATATGAATATAAAATTTCACTGTGTGTCAAGTGGGAAAAAAAAACAAAAAAGCTGACATAAAAACAAAAAAGAAATGAAAATGCCACCAATGTAATAATACTTAAGTCTCTCGAATGTTAGACATTTGTCATGGAAATGAACCAAAATGTACTTTGAAGTAGTTCTGTGGTTTGCATATTCATAAGGTGTGGAGAAGCACAAAATTATCAGTAATAGAAGGCTGAATGGGTTAAATGGTATAAATGGTACCAAAAAAATGGTACAAAACATAATAGAGTACAATCAAAGGAAAAATCACATTTGTCTAACAGTCAAGGGAGAAACAGTGCAGAGAAATGTGTGGTCTGAGGGCGTGGAAACTGTTCAGTTCTGTCAGGAGCCGAGGAAGCAGCGAGTCTTTCCCAAGTGAGAGTCTCTGTAAAGTGATGGGATTAGCATCATCACCCCTAGAAAGGTTAGCCTGGGAGAAAGATAAGGGGGGGGTGTGTGTAGAGGAAAATTACTGAACGAATTTGCTAAGATTGTCAGTGTTGTATTTTTCTCTCTGCACTACCTTTCACACTTTAACGGGAGACAGGCCATGTGTGGTCACCCTGCAGTAAGCACAGAGCTGGGCTGCTGGTGGTTGTGCAGCTCCGACTGCTCTGCTCTCAGTGCCCGACACGACGTGACAGCTGCGGTCTCCAGCTGTCTCCAGACTCTTTCCAAATGCTTTTGGCACTGCTGTCTTTCTTTGAACAGCACACTACACTACACTGTCATGCTGGCCTTTCCTTTCTTGCTGCCGGTGATGCAATTTCATTAAAATGTCTCCCCCGGATGTAATGGTGAAGACCTCCACGATGGACGTCCTGGCTGGCGTTTTCGAGATCCTGCAGTTATCTGGTCTATTAGACCTAATCTAAATTGTAGTGACTCTACCCCCTTGTTTGAATAAATAACAAACGTGTTCCACACTGTTTGGCCCAGAAGGTGCAGACCTATTTATAATGATATTCTCTTCCTCGCTGCTGATTACGGAAAGCTTTTAGATGTTGGTCAGCTCTGTCACCACTGCCCATAGAATTATTATAATCACTGGCCACTACTGGAATTTTTAAAAGTTTCATTTCTTTCTTTTCTTTTTCTTGTGTTTTTGAGACAGGTCTTGCCCTGCAGTTCAGGCTGGTCTTGGGCGTACTTTTTAGCCCAGGCTGGTCTTAAACTTGTAGTGATCCTCCTGCCTCAGCCTCCCAAGTGCTGAGATTACAGGAGTGTGCCACCATGCTCCGCATTTTTTCTTTCCATTGTATAGCACAGACTTTCCCTCTCTGATCTGCTAACATTTTTCCCTTTTCCAGTTTTCCCTCTCTGCAGCTCTTTTGGCAGTTCCTGCTTATTCAGTCTCGGTGTCCTAAATGTGTCCATTTTGCACTGTAAAAGAGCATTACTGAGTTTTGAAGCATTAAAAAATTGTATCTGATGTATTCATGGCAAGAGTTTTTGTAGACTGTAGTGGAAATTATAGGTTATTTTTCACAAATGAACATGAATTAGTGAAAGAAAATAACCAGAAATTTCTAGATTTCACTAGAAACAAACATCAAAGGTAAATAAATGTTCTAAGTACGCAAAGAAAAAAAAAATCTATATAGCTGAGTGTGGTGGTGCATGCCTATAATCCCAAGCACTCAGTAGGCTGAGGCAGGAGGACTGCCATGAGTTTGAGGCAGCCTGAACTACAGAGTGAAACTCTCTCTAAAACAAAAAACAAAACCAGAAGCAGACCTACAAGTGTAGAGTGTATCTCGTACTAACGATGACTGACTGGATGAAACGACAGCTGCCCACGCCAACACCTGGGATAGCAGGTAAACAGACATGCTGCTTGAGGACACATGGGTAAGCTGTTAGGTGGGTAAGCTGCAGCAGCGGGCACAGGGCAGCTCTGCAGCAGCACTGCCAGGAAGGCTCTGGGACAACGGAACGATGGGTTCTTCACACATGAGCACCTGGATGTACAGGGCATGTGCTTGCCTCTCGAGGCAGTCTCAGACTTGCCAGGCTGGAAGCCGCTGTGGGGAAGCGATTATCTGTCCAGTGCATCAGCCCACCACGGTCCTGGCTGTGAATGTGGTTTAGTTAAATGCTTAAACTAACTTATGTGACACAATGTGCTTTCTTCCTGAAGGCTGCTTCCTGAAAGGGAGTGAGAAAGTCTAAGCTAACAGTGGTTCATAATTGCTTTAGTCGTGTATTTAAAGATTCACGAAGAGTGCAAGAATTAAACATTTCAGCAAAACCCACTGTACATTATGAGCATAATGATGGGTTTAGTGGGATTGATAATCACCCATGAACCTCTGAGGATGTACCCCTCACAAGTAAGGGCCTCGCTAACACACTTCTGTTTCCAAGGCCAGAAAAACGAGACTCGTGCCAGAGCCTCTTCCATCCAACACCATTGTGGTAGACACATGCCACGTCCACAGGGTGTGTGACACAGAATGGAGCCCAACGTGAAGTACAGACAGTAGATGCCAACGCAGCTCCACACCCGTGACACAGCACCACACTGGTGTGCAGGGCGCTGACGGGGAGACTGTGCGTGTATGAGTAGGCAGTGTAAGCACTATGTACTTTAACTCTGCTCAAGTTTCTGTGAACCTAAAACTTCTCTAGTAAGTGAAGTCTATTTTAAAAAGTCACACGCTGGTGAGGCATCCACCTGTGGCTTTCCTTTACAGGCCGGACCGGCTGGACTGCCCCGCAGCACCTCGGTACCACAGCATCTACCTCGGCAATGAGCCAGTTTCCTTCTGCTCTTGAGTTTCGCAACTGCGTCCCACCCTTGTTCTTTAAGGAGAAGCGTCTCTGAGCCTGTGAGCTACCCTGTTTCTAGCCATATGCTGTTCCAACCTGATGCCACAAGTGAAGCGGCATACTGGGCCTTCCAGGACAGTTCAGGGCTCCTACTGCTTCTCTGAAGGCCACTTTCCTCCTCAGCTTGGGACTTGGCCACTAGCACAGAGCAAATGCCTGAGATGCAGCTGTGAGAGAACAGGGATCCAAGCAGTTAGAACAGTATCACCTACTGACCAAGAGCTTGCTTTTCAGAAGACCCACGCTGTTCTCATTTCTTCCCTATTCACTCCAGCTCCATGATTCAAGCTACTGAAAAGGCCAGCTACCACTGTGCAAGATCTGAACTAATGCTTCGATCCAGAAGTGTGCATGAAAAGCAAATTCTGAAGTGGACTTCCTTATAGTCTCAAACTAGGTCACTGTAACGTTAACTGGAAAGGCCAATACATACGAACTGTTTTCCCCTAAAATAAAGTATGATAAAACCTAAGTTTATGAAAATTTAAAAGAGCCAGAAAAGATCACTCTTTTTTTTTTGGTACCGGGGATTGAACTCATGACCTCACGCTTGCCAGGCAGGCGCTTAAGCCGCTGAGCTAAATCCCCAGCCCCGAAAAGATCACTCTTACAAAGCATGTTTTTCAATCATATATTATCCTCATCTTTGTATATGAAATTGTACCGAATGCTGAGATACACAGGTTGCTGAAAAACTGGCTCAGGCTAGGTCTGACCCAGTCCTCTATTGGTTCCCCTTCCGCACTGCCCACACTCCACGCTGGGGTACATGTGTCCTCCCTAGAAAGGGTGGAGAGCCTCTTGCACAAGGGAAATGATAACGTGCATGTTAAATTTCAAACTAATAGTGACTTTGCTTAGTAGAACTCAAAATCTTGACTGTATTAAATTTACGTTATATATTTAAAAGAAGTGACTTTTTCAAGACAAAACCCTTAAAATGTATTTCCTTTAAGCTAGACTCCTAAATATCAGATTTTAAATCTGAGTATCAGACAATGATTGAACCACTGCTGTGGGATAAACATTTGGTTTTCAAAACCTGCAGCAGATGTGAATCCCACTGGCTGTATTTGGTTCTGTGATCTCCCCTCTATAGGAGACCATACTGCACACGTGGTGAGGACATAGATGAAGCTCCCCTTGAATCCCAAGGCCCAGGCTCTAAACAGCCTCACATTCAACTGAAAGTTCAGTCTCACAAGTATGACCTAACAGGGACCAGGGATATAGCTTAGTGGCATAGTGCCTGCCTGATAAGGACAAGGTCCTGAGTTTGATTCCCAGTACCAAAAAAAAAAAAAGGTGAGAGAGAACATTTTGGGCACAGATGTGATACATTCCAAATGTGAGTGATACATCCCCAAATCACTTAATTTAAATTGATGTAGTCTATGGATATGAGGTAATACATCCTAAGTGATGCATGTTTTCCCCATCTCATCTGGTGTGTCTCTGAACATTACAAATGCTTATACTTACTGATGTTCTCAGATGATTACTAATAACAGATGGTAATCAGCTTTTCTTGAAAATGTATTGCGCTATATTTCCTGTGTTACCTTAAATAGACAGCCAGATTCAACAATCACACTGACTGCATACTTTATTCTAAGAGGTGAAAGAATGAGGGAAATTTTAGACCTTATTTTCTTCTGGAGGAGAAAGCAAATTTGGGCTCACAGTATAAGCCTTGAGAAGCCCACTGTTTGCAAGCATAAGCCCACAAAGACTCAACTCTGGGGAAATTTGTACCACTTCTCATTTAGAAGAATCCATCAGACTACCAGGTAACAGAGCTCAGTCAACAGCCTGGCTTAGCGCTTTAAGCAACCTTAAATTGCTGGAAAGCACCCTACACCTCCCCATCCGTGTGCACTCTTGGTTCTACCAAGCTCATTTTCAAGTCTTTCCTGTTCAGTGTGACAATTCTGTGACTAAGGTACTTTTCTCTGCTGAATGTCCTTCCTTCTTTACTCAAGGCCCAGAGCACACTGACTGCAGAGCACTTATCTTCTGCTGGACTGTTAGTACAATGATACCACAGTTCACAAACTTCATTCCAGAATTCTGGAAAAGATGGTCATGTTTCATGGTCCTGCAGGAAAGATGGCTATGGTCATGTTCATCGCCCAATGCACAGTTTGCAATCCAAGCTGCTTGAGAATGAAAGTGTTCACAAACCAAGGTACCACTGTAGTTTGGAGGAGGGGCGGAGTGTGACTTACACTGCACACTAGAGTAGGAAGAGCTGAATAGACATGTTTTTTCTTGTGGGAATTCCCCTGGATCCTGCTGGCACTGCTCTCAAGGTATGCAGGGCCAGCTGGAAGGCTCCTGTGTATAGCATTCTATTGAAAGCTAACACAGGAAAAGCCAGGTCTGAGGCCAACACTTTGTCAGAAGGGTAAGAGCTGAATTTGCAGTTGACTTATTTAAAATAAAACCTCCCTAACTTGGTCCCTCTGTCCCTCTAGGTATGACCTCTTGTCCTGGCTACCCTCCACAGCAGAACTCACTGTGTCCACTTCTCTCCTTAGCTAACCTCAACTGGATTTTAGTTTCAACTGTGCCACTGACTGCCCCTCAAAGTCACTAATGACCTCCATTTTATTAAAATCAAGGGCCACTTTTCAGTCCTAATCTTCAACCTTTCAATTATTTCTTGCCTTGTTTTTTGTCTTTTTGAGACAACATCTCACTATGCAGTTCAGGCTGGCCTTGAGCTCACTTTGTAGCCCAGGCTGGCCTTGAGCTCACAATGATCCTCCTGCCTCAGCCTACAGAGTACTGGGATTACAGGTGTGCGCTACCACTCTTGGCTTTAATTATTTAATTCTTGAAGTAATTTCTACTCTTGGTTTTCAATATACCATACCTCTAAAAATTTTTCCCCTTACTAACTTCCAATTTATTGGATTTACAAACATATAACGAATCTTTAGATCCTTCTCTTCTCAATCTACAGTCATTTCAAATGTAATCTCATCCTATGATTTTAAAAGTCACATATATATCTATGATTCTCAAGTTTATACCTCTTTCCTGGACCAGGAGACCCTAGATTTCATGTCTGACTGCCTCCTCAGCTTCTCTGAGGATCTTCCTGCACCGCGAAGTTAAAGTGCCCAGCACAGAGTAACTCTCCATTTCCCCTCCCAAATCCTGTCTATTTCAACTTGTTTCCCTACTATCCTTTGCTCAGGTACAAACGTGTAGAAATAGCCTTTGATTCTTTTCTTTCCTTTGCTTCTCTACACTCAATTCAAAAGCAAGGCCTATGAACTCTATCTCCAGAGCTCATCACTTCTCTCCACTGCCATGGCTACTATCCAAGTCCAGTCTAGCATTAGTTCCTCAGTCAGCACAGCAGTCTCAATGGTCTCCTTATTTCTAAACCTGCCTCTTACAATCTCTTCTCCACACAGCAGCAGCCAGTGCAGTTTCTTCAAATAGTATTACTTCTGTGTCTTTCTGGTGCACATACAGTAAAATCAGTTTACCAAGGCCACAAGCCTTGACACTCTCTGGGAACCAAGCACGCTTGCCTTCTTCCTGTGCCTTGAACACATCCTGTCTATAAAGGTGCTGGGGTCACAGTGTTAGTTATTCTCTTCCTGCTGGACTGCCATGTCCACACACTTTGTGTGGCTTGCTTCGTTCATCCATTAGGTCCCAGCTTTAATGTCATACCCTCAAAAATATCTCGCCTTAGAAAAGGCCTCAAGTTCCTGTGAGCCAGTGGCAGCCATGCAGAACGGGAAGAGAATCAAGAAGCCAAACCACACTTTCCCATGAGCCAGCTGGGCGTGCAGGCTGGGAGACAAGAAGAGCAAGCCCTTCCCTGCCCCGCATCTGGCTGATTTGTAGGCTGAAATGATAGCAATTAAAAAAAACAAAAAAACAAAAACAAACCTTAATGCTTGTATTGTTTGATTGACTTTGCAGGTCTAAACCTGGTAGTCTGAGCAACTATTTGGAGAATAATAATATGCATTATAGCAACTGTGAGGGACTTCCTTCTATTTTGTTTTTGAATCCCAATGTTTTGTTCAGTTTTATTGTTTTATTTCTGTATATGGTAACCTGAGCAACTATTTCGAAGATAACAAAATGCAATGTAACAACCACTATTAAGTTCCTATCATCTTGTCTTGAAAACCTATATTGCTATTGTTTTTTGTTGTTGCTGTTTTGCTTTTTTTTTTTTTGCTTATTCTGTTTGCTTATTGATTTTTCTGGATTTTTTTTTCTCTTAAAAAAAAAGCCTCAGGCCAGGGATTTAGCTTAGTGCCATAAGTGCCTGCCTGGCAAGCATGGTCATGAATTCAATACCCAGTACCCAAACAACAACAACAAAAAAATCAGCGTGGGGTTTAGCTTACCAGAGTAAGCAGTTGCTCTGACAATTGCCAGGTCGTGAGTTTGATCCACAGTACAAAACAGTAACAACAACAACACCTCAAGAAACACCTCAATTACTCTCATACCACACATTTTCATTGCAACATCAATCATTACTTTGTTATTTCTTAATTTTGTTTCTTCATCCCTGTATACTCAGTACTAGAAGAGTATTAAGCATGCACTCAAATCCTCATATCAACATACATCATGCACATATGTTCACATATCACTGAATTATAAAATATATGAAAATTAATAATTACTGTGTATGTAAATCACAAAGAGTAAGTTAAGTTAAAACATGCTTATATGAAGGAAGATGACAGTGTAAAATCTAGTAGCATATCACAGTCTGTCCAAGACTTGACACTGCAACATCTGGAAAACAACTTGGTAAAGAGAAAAGAAAGACAAGCTCCAGGAATTAAGAAAGAGCGAACAGGAAAACTAGAAGAAACTGAAGTTATGCAGGGAACATAAGGAAGCAGTCTGGTCAGGCGTAGTAACACACACCTGTAATTCCAGCACTCTGAGGCAGGAGGATCACCATGAGTTGGAAGCCAGCCTGGGCTACAAAGTGAGTTCAAGGCCAGCCTGAACTGCACAGTGAAATCCTGTTCCCCAACCACTGCTCCCAAAAGAGGAAGAAGCAGTCTGGAATGTTAATCCTGCCTCCTGGGGGAACAGGGTATCTCTGCTAAAAAAGCCTGGAGAAGACTGGCAGACCCAAGACTAAACAATGGACCAGGTTTTACTCTGAAAGTGATTCATTCTGCATGGTAGATTAAAATCAGAAAAAAAAATCTACAGCAGTGCCCACCGTATTTCAGAATGATTTATCAGGAACCATTCTGAAAAGGTTTAAGACTGAGCTATTCCAGGAATCAGAAGCCACAGAACAAATACACTTCAGGGATTTTGAGGTCACCCTACCACAGTGACTGGGAGGGGGACAGCCACGAGACAAGTCACAGAGAAGGTGCAGGCTAGGCAAAGACCCCCCAGAGAAGTTTAAAGAGTCATGAGCTCAGGTCAGGGAAGGCTAGTGGCCCACTCTCTGTGATGAGAAGCCAGGCTGCTTTTTGAAGGGGGTAGGTCTTAAAGTGCTAGCACTGAGTTCAACTGGCTGCTTGACTTCCCCGCTGAGTCCCTCCCTACATCCAGCACAAAGCTCAGTGGTCTCTTTCCTTCCCCCATCTGCCAGTGTGATCAGGGATATGCCCTGGTATGGAGAATTGCCACAACCTGGGGTGTGAGACAGAGGGTCTACATATAAAGTGGTGGTTTGGGGTGAGCAGAATGACATGGAAATTAGGAGTGGCTGGAATAAACAGCCATTGGGCAGACACCACTGACTAACCACATGCAGTAGGAAAGTCAGCATTCACACAAGAGTGAGTGTGTTACCACGACTGATAAACACCTGTTACAGAAGTCACAGCAGAAAACTTTTCAAGTATGAGGAAATAATTTAACAGGTAAGTGAGGCATACAGAATTCCAAATAGCCAGATCAGCAAAACAAAAAAACCAATAACTTCTCAAAATATCACAGTCGGGGATTTAGCTCAGCAGCATAAGTGCCTACCTTGCAAGCACATGGTCGGGAGTTCGATCCCTGGTACCGATTAAAAAAAAAAAAAATCATCTAGGGAAATCAAAATATCACAGTCAAAATCCCAGAAGTCCAACACAAGGTTAGAATGTTAAAAGCTGTTAGAGAAAAGCAGCAAATCACTTATAAAGGTAAACCCACTAGAATTACAGCAGACTTCTCTTTTGGTACTGGGAATCGAATTCATGACCTCACGCCAGGCAGGCGCTTATGCCACTGAGCTAAATCCCCAGCCCCTCAACACACTTTTAAGACGAGGAGAGCCAGGAGTGAAGTTTTATAAGCCTTAAAATGAAACAACTTTTAATGCAATCTAACATATCCTGCAAAACTACTTTTCAAATAGGTGGAAAAATGAGATCCTTCTACAACAAAGAGCACCTTAAGAAATGCAGACTGCCAAGGCCAGCACTCCAAACAATTCTCAAGAATATCCTAAAAAGAGACAATGAACACAGCATTGCCAAAAAGTCTAGTGAAATGAATACATCAGGTAAGATGAGTAGTAAAGCAGAAGAGGGAGAAAAAGGAACCAGCAACAGGAAAATAATGCAACAACAGGAACAATATCTTTCACTCATTACTCTCAATTATGAAAGGTCTCAACTCCCCATTTAAAAGTCACAAATTGGTAGCATGGACCAAAAAATAATAGCCAATGCTATGCTGCATATAAGAAACACACTTAAATTATGAAGAACCTTACCAACTAAAAAATAAAGAATGGAGAACAATATTCCACACCACAGGAGCCTGCAGACAAGCAGGAGTAGCCATGCTATTTCCAGACAAAGCAGACTTCAAGCCAAAACTGACGAGAAGAGGCAAAGAAGGTCACTACAGGTCAGTTAAGGGAACAATTCACCTGAAAGAAGTAACAGCTGCATGGACCACTAGCATGCCCAAAGTCCTAAAACAAATGGTACTGGACATAAAAGTCCATATAAACATCAACACAATTATAGTAGGAGAATTAAATACCCCACTATAACAAATATAAAAGTAAATTAGATTTTTAAAAACCAATATAAAAATCAGAATTGAATCATACCTTTAAACAAATGGACTTATTATCTTCAGAATGTTTCACCCAACAACAGAACACACATTATTCTCAGCAGCACATACTCTTCTTCAAAACAGACATAAACTAGCCCATAAAGCATGGTTAAATAATAAAATGAAGTTATCTCATACTTACTATCAGATCATATTGTAATGAACTAGAATCAATGGCAAAAGAACCCATGGAAATTATGCAAACACATGGAAAGTATAAATGATACACTCCTGAATAATTAATAGATCACAGAAGACCCCAGAAAGAAACCAGACAAATTAGAGAAAGACATAAAAGCAATATGCATAGAAAAGGATCAAAGTATCATCTCAATGTAACATACCAGAATCTATGGGATACAATGAAAGGGGCTCTAAGAGGGCAGTTTACAGCTGTGAATGCTGCATATCAGAAAAACAGAGCCCAAATAACACAAATGCACATCCAAGTTCTGGAAAAATAAGAACAACCAAATCAAAAGCAAGTATAGGGAAAGAAATCATAAAAATCATCAATGAAGCTGTGATTTAAAAAACCCAACACAATGAGTCTAGGGCCTGGTTCTTCAAAAGAATACATAAACCATTAGTCAATTTTATCAAAAGGAGGAATAAAAAGACCCGTACCAATACTGTTAGAAACAAAAGGGTCAACTGCAATAGATACTACCAAAATCCAAACATTACTATTAACTCTTTCAAAAACTAGTACTCCCATAATATTGGAAAGTCTAGAAAAAAAATGGATAAATTCTTAAATGTCCCCCCACGCCTCATGCAGTCACGGAGACGGCTGAGTCTAGAATTTATGATTGGTTCTTTGTCTAGCCCTGCGATTGGTGGTGTAACTGCTGCACCCACGCATACAGTACAGGGGAGGGAAGGAGGTACACCTTCCCTTTTCCTTTCTTTTGTGCTTTGCTCTTGTTGCTTATAGCTGCCATGAATGGCTGCCCCTCAGCCACGCCACCCTGCCTTGAAGCCAGCAGCTAAGTATGGACTGAAACCTCCAAAAAACTGTGAGCTAAATGAAACTTTCCTGCTTCACTTTGGGCATCAGGTATTTTGTCTCAACAATGAGAAAAAAGTAACCAAGACAAATCTACTGCAACATCATATTAAATGGGGGACACTTGAAAGAGTTCCTTCTAAAATCAGGAACAAGACAAGGATGTCCACTATCCCTTCTCCTGTTTAACATAGTCCTTGAAACATCAGCTAGAACAATCAGGGAAGAGAAAGAAATGCATACAAGAAAGGAAGAAATCAAGGCATCATTATTTGCAGATCACATGGTCCTCTACTTATAAGACCCAAAAAATTCCACTAAAAATTCCTAGTATAATCAAATTCAGCAATGTTGCAGGGTACAAAATTAACACAAATAAATCAACAGCATTCCTATACCACCAATAATGAACTCACTAAGAAAGAAATTAGGAAAACAATATCATTCACAGTAGCATAAAGAAAATTAAATACTTAGGCATTAGCCTAAAGAGTAAAAGGCCTCTAAAATAAAAACTGCAGCACTCTAATAAAGAAATAGAAGAGGATATCAGGAAATGGAAAGATATCCTGCATTCCTAGATAGGCAGAACCAATATAATTGAAGTGAGTTTACTTCCAAAACTGACACAAAGATTTAATACAATCTTAATTAAAACACCAGCAGCATTCCTCACAGATCTACAGATGACAGTCCAAAAATTCATAATGGAACCAGAAGAGACCCAGAATAGTAAAAAGAAATTCTGAATAGTAAGAGCAAAGCAGGAGACATCACAATCTTGGATCTGAAGTTATATTACAAAGCTATAGTGATGATAACAGCACAGAGAGGCCGGAGATTTAGTTCAGTGGCAGAGTGCCTGTCTAGCAAGCGCGAGGTTGTGAGTTCGATCCCAGGTACCCAAAAACAAAAACAACACAGCACAGTACTGACCAAAAAAACAAACAAAAACCCCAGAAATGTGGATCAATATAATAGGATACAACAAGCAGAAAACAACCCCAGGGACATTCAACTATTCAATCTTCAACAAAGGAGCCAAAAACACAATGGAGGAAAGATAGCCTCTCTAATAAAAGGTGCTGGGAAAATTGGATACCCACGTGCAGAAGACTTGAGTCTATACCAATGTATCTCCCCATGCTCTAAACTAAAAGCAAAATGGATCAAAGATCTAAATGTTAAAACAAACACTTTACTGAAAGACAAAATAGGTACAACTCTTTTTTTTTTTGGTACCGGGGATCGAACTCATGACCTTGTGCTTGCCAGGCAGGCATTTAAGCTACTAAGCTAAATCCCCGGCCCTAAAATAGGTACAACTCTTAAGGACACAGGCATAGGCAAGGACATTCTGAATAGAACCCTAAAAGCACAAAAAATATTGACAATCAACAAATGGGATCATAACAAATTATAAAGCTTCTGCTGGGATGGTGACACATGCCTGAAATTCCAGCACTCAGGAGGCTTAGACAGGAGGATCTAAGTCTGAGGATAGCCTGGGCCACAAAGTGAGTTCAAGGCCAGCCTGGATTACATAGCAAGACCCCTGTAAAACCAAAACTGTCCCCTCAATAAATAAATAGCAAAATTCTGCACATCAAAGGGAACACCACCAGAGTAGAAAAGATCTATAGAATGAAAAACAAATTTTTGCTAGTTATTCCTCAGAGAACTGACATCTAGAATATATAAAGAACTCAAAAAAAATGACTCCCTCAGAATAAAGATATTTCCTGTTTCTGGGCAGGCAGAACCAATATAGTTGAAATGACATCTACTCCCAAACTGATTAAAAAAAAGATTTAACACCATCTCAACAAAAAAATGAACAACTGAAATGGAAAGACACTTCTCAGAAGAATTACAGATGGCCAATAAATACATGAAAAAATGTTCAGCATCATTAGTCATTAGAGAAATGCAGGTTTCTCTGCATTCTCCAAAATACCATCTTATTTCAGAAAGAATAGCTATGTTCAAGAAATCAAATAACAACAAATAGTGGTGAGGCTGTAGGGGAAAAGGAGCCCTTCTACACTGTTGGTAGGAATATAAACTAGTATAGCCACTATGCAAAACAGTGCAGATTCCTCAAAAATTAAAAGTAGAAATTCCAATAGATCCAGTTATCTCTTCTACGTAGTAACCTTCCAAAAGAGTTTAGAACATCACATTTCAGTGATACATGTGTACCTATGTTTATAACAGTACAACACAGAATTGTTTAATCTTGTAAGTTGCCTTGAATCCAGAAAATGTGGTATTCATACACAGTGGAGTACTACTCTGCCATACAGAAGAATAAATTTATGGCCCTGAAGCAAGGCCAGCAGATTACTGTAGTTGCTGGTTTCAAACAGGAGCCTCAAGAGAATTCTTTCTGTGGTCTGTTGGCCATTTCAGAACTTTGGAAATGGAATGGTCAATTCATCAGAAAGAAATACCAGGTGAGTATGGCGGACTTTGGGGGCCCTGCAGGGGAGAGACCCTGGCGCCTCGGGACCTGCACCGTGCGGTTGGCTCGGGGTGCTGGGACTACAAGGAGCTCCTCCTCTCTCTGGGGGGCAGCTGAGAATGGGGCAGACTTTCGGCAGCCTGAAGGAGAGAGACCCTGGCCCATTGGGACCTGCACCGTGCGGTTGACTTGGGGTGCCGGGAGAACAAGGAACTCTTCCCGTCTCTGGGGGGCAACTGTGATCCTACCTGTGTGTGGGCTGAGAATCAGACATTTCAGGTAGTCCTGTCCCCCATCCCATCTCCCCCCTCCACCTCCCCCCTGCCTAGCAAGTGGGAGCCAGTGAACTACACACCTTGTGAAAAGACTGGCTATGTTATTTAGTACGAGCTCTCCATATGCAAAGATGAGGACAACCATTTGGAAAAAAACAATAGACAATATGACAAATAGTGAGGATCTCTGGTTGTCTAGCTTTGAAGTTTATGCTTTCTTATGTCCCATTCTGTTCTGTTTTGTTGTGTTTGATTTTATTCCCTTTTAAAATAAAATTTAAAAAAATTTTAAAAAAAAGAAGAAATTTGAGTCATTTTAGGAAATAGGGTGCACCTTGAGAAAACAACGTTAAGTTAAATAAATCAGCTACACAAGCTTAAATACTGCTTGGTTTTTCTTATATAAGAAACTCAAAGTATAAATTAAAAAGCAAAATAAAAGATAAGACAATGAGAAACAAGCAGATAGATCTTTAGCAAATGGCAAAGGAACCAAGAGCTGCTGTATGGAAGGAAGCAGAGAAACAGAAGAAGTAAAAAGAATGAGGATGTGCTACGTGCATGTGCTGACTCCCAGTGCAAACACAGACTAATAAAATGTTTTTAAAATATGCTTATATAAAATAAGCTTTTAAAAAGTGTTATAAAAAAAGGGCTACCATGGTAGCAGTTTGATACAGGAGGAATGAAAAGCACTTGGTTCTTGTAACTAATTTTATCTCTTCCATTTAACTGGATAATCTAGGGCAGGCTCCTTAAACTCTCCAATAAATATGTCCGTCGCAGACTTAAGGTTATGGGCAACACACTATTAATATTCAACTCATGTTAGTGTCTGCTCTGCATGGCTCCTGACTTTGCAACATTTAATTTCTAAGAATTAGATGGGAATAATAGAAACCTGTACTTTCTTAATAAAGTTAAAGAATGGACTATGACAGAGAAAGCTGGAAGAATTGCCTGTGAGTCTCCCTTATAACTGCATAATATTGAACATTATTATGGATTTAAAATTTTTTTCACATTTTACCGTTGAGGAAATGGGAATGTAGAATGTTTAAATAATTTGTTTCATAAAATCAGATTCAAATTGTTTTAGGGAAAATACTTTCTAACTATGCAGTATGGATTTCTGAGGTCTTAGAAAGTAAACATTAATTAATTAATTAATTTTTTGAGACAGGGTCTTACTGTGTAGTTCAGACTAGTCCTGAATTCACATGTAGGCTAGGTTGGTCTCAAACTTTGCAGCAATCCTCCTGTCTCAGCCTCTCCAGCGCTGGTTATAGGCGCATGCCATCACACTCACCATCAACTTTTACACAATGTCCACTGTCCTGCTTTGTAATATCCAAGTTTATTGTTCCATTACAACCAATTTAAATTACCTTATTCCATATAGTAAATTTTTATTGATGAAAGCCTGCTTTGAAGGGTGTTTTTTTTTTGTTTTGTTTAAAAACAAAAAACCAAAAACAACATTGTTTCCTACATAGTTTATTTCCTCAGCCATTGCCCAAGACTCTGAGAAGCTGTAAGAATACGCAGGTGCAGACCCTAGGCCTAGTATCTTCAACGCTGCGAAAAGGAACTATACGTAACAGGGCAAAGCCCTATCCTTCCCTGTGCCACCTGGACAGACCCTGGGGAGAGCGGCCTCTTGAGGGATCCACGTGGCCCGAGTGGTGTTTCTTTGAATAAGCTTTTAATGTCCTCGTTAGTGGGCCTGGGTATCCTATCCCTTAGGGCTCAACAAGTATTTGGCGCCGAGTCTAACAGATTCAGACCATCTACTGCTACACAACCAAAACCAAGTAAAAAGATGCCAACAGGTATAAATGAGGTAGGTGAAAAGACTGAAAAGAAAAAAGGTGTATATAAGCAGACTACTGAACAAGGCCTTTTCAGGAAGTCTTGCCTATGCTCTTATTTCAAAACCTTACACTCTCACTAAACTTGCATACAAAGATCAGTAGCATTTCAATATGCCATTAGAGAATTGTATAAAAGAAGAAATAAAGAAAGCTGAGCCACCCTGCCTTGAAGCCAGCTAATGATGGACTGAAATCTCTCCCTCCCTCAACTTGTAAGTGTTGGATAGTTTGTCTCAGCAATGAGAAGACGGTAGGAAACCACAAAAATAACTGGGATGGATGATATAAAAACAGTGACACGAAAATACTAGACAGCAGAAACACTGCAAATGGGAGAAAAACAATTACTACTTAGGAAGAACATAAAACAATTCAGAGTAGAATCATGGTACTTAAACTTTGGTGCATTAGTCAGTCAGTTACTGACCTTTAAATAGACCATAGGGTGTTATCCTCAAAATTTCTTACTTAATAGGTTTGGGCTGCAGGCTGAGAATTTGCATTTCTAACAAATTCCAAGAGGATCCTGCTAGTGTTCCTCTAGTTTGACTCTTGAGAATTAATCCATTGATCTGAAGTCAAGTAAGTATGCTAAAATCTGAAAAGCAAGCACCCAAGTAATAAATAAAATACAACAGAGTAAATAAAAGTATAAAGAATCATTTGCAACTGCAAGAAAAGGAAAACAAGAGGAATAAAAAATAAATTAATTCTATTAAAAGATAGAAAAGGGTAAAAAAAGATGGCGGAAATAAATCCAATTCTTAAGTAATCATACTATGACACAAATTCAGTGAAAGGCAAAGATTGTCAGACCTATAAAAAATTCTCCTATATGGTAAACATATTATAAAGTCATAGTAATTAAGATAATGTAGGTAGGGTACAGAGATAGAGTAACCATTAAGACAGAGAAACTGGAACTGGGCCATTTATATTGTGTATGATAGAAATGGTACTATATTATCATGGAGAAAAGGATAGATTACTTGATAAACAGAACCAGGACAACTGGTCATTCAGAAAGAAAAAAATGAAACTGGATTCCTACCTCACACTCAACATCTGTATATGGAATTCAATTTAGAGTTAAATAATTAAATGTTCTTAACTGTGAAAGGCAACATTTGAATCTTTGGAAGCAAATACAGAAATGGGAAAACATTTCTTAAGACAGAAAGAGCTGACTAGTGAAAGCTGAAAAATCAATTAAAATCAAATAGCATAATGTTTGAATGGCTATTTATAACATATAAAACAGATGGCTGACTATAATAGATACAGCATGCTCTGACTCCTTCTACCCAGAACCAAAGTAACAGACATGCTGATGGCTTTTGAGGTGACAGTGGGAGAACTCCGGAAATCCGCAAGAGAGACTGTAACTTTGTAAAATTCAGAGGCCTGGGTTTCTGATTACAGGTGTGGTCACCATGCCCAACCCACAAAGGAAGTCTTAACAAATTTTTAAACATTGAAATCATATCCTGTATCCTTTCAGATTACAATGGGATAAAACTACAAGCCAACAACAAAATCATTTTAGAAGTTATACAAATGAATGGAGAATGGGGGGAAAAGTCTTTTTTTCAGTGTGGAGGGTAAAATCCAGGGCTCTACTGCATTCAAAGCAGGAATTCTGTCACTGAGCTATGTCCCTAGCTCTTCATTAGCATACTTCTGAATACATTATAGGTCACAGAGGAAGTTAGAAAGGAAGTTCAAAATTTTCTCAAAACAAATGAAAATGGAAACTCAATACACCAAAACTTGTGGAATGCAGCAAAAGCAGTACTTAAAGGGAAATTTTTAGCATTGAGTGTCTACATCAAAAATGTGGAACAATTTATAATCAATCTAATGATACATGGTAAGGACTCAGAAAAGCAAAAAGAAACCAAACTCAAAACCAGTGGAAGAAAAGAAAAACAAGAATCAGGGCAGAAATAAAGACACAGAGACTAAAACAAGAAAACCGTGAAAAAAAATGGAAAAAAATAGTTGATTCTTTGAAAAGTGAACAAAATTAACAAATGTTTAGATAAACAAGAAAACTAGAAAGATGATTCTGAAATAAAATTAAAGATGAAAAAGATATTGTAAACAGAAATGCAAAGAATCAGCAGGGATTATTACGAAAAACTATGTGTTAAACTGAAAAATCCAGGAGAAAGAGACATAGAGTATATCAGTAAGAAATAATGAGATTAAGCAATTAAAAATTCTACAACAAAGTAAAGCTTAGAAGCAGACTGCTCCACTGCTGAATATTACCTGTCCTATGTATATATTTACCTATTTATTTAGAGATGGGATCTTACTATGCTGCCTAGGCTGGCCTCAAATTTATAACCCCCCACCTCAGCCTCTAGAGTAGCTGGGACTGATTACAGGCATGTGCCACCACACACTGGTTACTAAACTTTTAAGAACTAACGCCAATTTTTCTTGAACTATTTCATCAAACTGAAAGCAAGGAAACCTTTCCAAACTCATTCTATGATGCCAACATTACTTTGTTACCAAAACCAGACAAATATACAGTAACAGCAAAACTATAGACCAGTACTCTGATGAAAATAGATGCAAAAAAACCTCAACAAAATATTAGCAAATAAAATTCAACAGCACAGCAAAAAGATGATTCTCAGGCTGGAGATTTAGTTCAGTGGCGTAAGTGCCTGGCAAGTACAAAGCTGTGAGTCTGATCCCCAGTACCGGAAAAAGAAAAATTAGAAAGATGATTTTCCACGATACTGAATTTGTCCCAGGGATGCAAGGATGGTCAATATATATAAATTAATAAACATAATACATAACATCAACAGAATGAATAAAAATCGTAAGATCATCTTAATAGATGCAAAACAAAAGCATTTAATAAAATTCAACATCCTTCATAAAACTGAGCAAATTAGATATAGAATGATCATACCTCAACACAAAGGCTAGCTATGACAAATGCATGGTCAACAACTAAGATTAAGAAAAGGGTGTTGGGCTGGGGATTTAGCTCAGTGGCATAAGCGCCTGCCTGGCAAGTGTGAGGTCGTGAATTCGATCCCAGGTACCAGAAAAAAAAAAAAGAAAAAAAAAAGGGTGTCAATACTCACCATTTTTCTTTAATAAAGTAACAGAACCTTTAGCCAGAGGAATCAGAGCACAGAAGTAAAAGACACATAATTAGAAAGTGAGAAAGTCAAACTATCCTTGTCTGCAATATATGATTCTGTATCTGGAAAACCTAGTGTTTCCACTAAATGATTAGTAGAACTGATAAATCTGTAAAGTAGAAGAATATAAAATTATCATATAAAAATCATCCACTTCTCTATACACCAATAATAAATTTATTTTTAAAAAGTATGAAAGTGATTCCATTCACAAAAGCTACAACAAAAACAAACAAAAAACAATCTATGAATAATGCGGTACATCTATTGTTAATCATAAAAATGGACAGAACTGAAGGATATTATGTTAAGTAAAATAAACCAGGCACAGGAAGTGAAACCATGGAATCAAGGATATGAAAGAGCTCTACAATGAAAACTATGAAACACAAATGAAATAAACTGTGTAGGACACACCAGAAATTTAGACAGACTGTGTGTGTGTGGGTGTGTGTGTGTGTGAGAGAGAGAGAGAGAGAGAGAGAGAGGGAGGAATAGAACTAAGAACCTCACACATGCCCGAGAGAGAGAGAGAGAGAGAGAGAGAGAGAGAGAGAGAGAGAGAGAGAGAGAGAGGAATTGAACTCAGAACTTCACACTTGCCAGGCAGGCACTTGTGCCACTGAGCCACACATCCTCAGCCTAGAACTACCACTGTTAAAATGTCCATACTACCCAAAGTGAGGTACAGATTCAATGCAGTCCCCATCAAAATACCAATGACATTCTTTACAGAACTAAAAAATTTTGAAGTTCATATAGAAGCACAAAAACCATGAACAGCCAAAGCAATCTGAACAAAAAGGAAAAGCTGAAGAGATCACAATACTTGATTTCAAGACATACTACACAGTCATTCTAACTAAAACAACATGGCATTGGCAGAAAAACAGACTGACAGAACAGAGATTCCACAAATAAATTCATGCACCCACAACTGCCTAACTCTTGACAAATTCACCAAAAACGTACATCCAAAAGACAGCCGTTTAAAAAATGGTGCTAGGGAAACTGAATTTTCACATGCAGACAAAACATGACCCCTATCTGTCACCCACTTCAAAAAGGAACTCAAAATAGATCAAAGACTGAAATATGAGACTTGAAAGTCTGAAACTACTAAACATGGAGGAAACACTTCAAGACATTGATATATGCAGCAATTTTTCTGAATAGAACCCTAAAAGCACAGGGAAAAAAGCAAAAATTGACAAATAGGACTATATCAAACTAAAAACCTGCTTCACAACAAGGAAAATAATCAACAGAGTAACGAGGATGGCAGAAAATATCTGTCAAGTATTCATCTGACAGACTGTTAATACCCAGAATATATAAAGAACTCAAAAAACTCAACAAAAAACCCCAGACGGGCTGTAGCTAAATGGCAGAACATATGCCTAGTATCTTCAAGACTCTGGATTCAACCCTCAGTACCATCATCAACAAAACAATGACAACAGAAACAAAACACACACATACAAATCCAATTTGTAAACAGGCAAGTGATCTGAACAGATGCTTCTCCAAAGAAGAAACACTAATGACCAGCACATGTATAAAAATGACGAACATTAGCAAAAGTGTTTTCAGAAAACAATGTAACATTTCATGAAACTGAACATACTGTGCGACCCACATTTATAAATTTATCATATCTCTGCTTCAAAAGATAGGACAAGGAAATGTTCTTGGAGGCAAGGTTTGCATTACTAAGACCAGGAAAAAACCCAAATGTCTAACTACTGAAAAATAGATACTATCGTGCGCTCTTACAGAATTCAATATAGCAGGGCAAATGAATTAACTAACAAACTACAAACAGTGTTAGCTAAAAACGTTTGTTAGCTACAAACAATGTAAATAAAAATAAAACAAAAAAGCAAATCCTAGGTGAGTGCTCAGAATATCATTTTTAAAAAGCTAGACCCCCTCCCCACAAAAGGCTGGAAAACCAACACAAGTATAATACATCATTTTTAAAAAAGTAAACAACAGTCTTTGTTATAGTTATAGGAGGCAAAGATGACTGAAGGTTAAGATAAGTGAAGAAAATCTAAACGGATGCCAGTTAGTGATAGTGGTAGAGTTCTTGGGTTAATTAGGAGGTGGTATCATGCGTATTCCTTAACATGCTTCACAACTCTATACCTTAAGTAAATATACGTGTATGGATACATGCATTTATTTCTCCACTCTATGCTATGTATGAACTATAACATTTAAAAATGGAAACAATATGACTAAAATATGTAGCCAATAGTCACTGCAGTGAGTACTAAGCCCCCAGCCTAACACTTACTGGTCGAGGGTCTTATAATAAATGTCCAGATCCTTGTTCGCAAGCTCTGTTGTTCGCATAACAATCATCATTTCTCTATGTTTCTCTTCAGCATCCCGAAATTGAGGTTCTCGGAGTTCTTTCTTAAAACGAATAATTTCTTCCTCATACCCTTTCTGTCGCCCCAATGCCAAATCTCGATTTCTCTTTATATCATCTATGTTCGCTTTTAACTTCTGATGTTCACTGTAAAGGGGGAAAGTGACAAATGAGGATCGCCATTTAGGTTTTATCAACCCAAAGTGGAAATGTCACAGCTCTCTTTAGACAGGTGTCATTCTCCCTAGCAATAATGTGAGTCTCCTTGTTTTTAAGGCTTTGGTACTAAAGAAAATTCTCTCAATTTCTGCAGCATATAAATTTCTAAACAACTAATTTTTACATGCTAAATAAAGAACCATCATACCCTGTGAGGACTAAGAAAACTGCTGACTTTAAGATATTGATTAACCTAAGTAAAGCATAGATGGATATTAATACTACAAATTCACACCTTTTTGTGCACTGAGGATGCAGTTATCAACATTGAGGAGCTATTGTGTGTTTTTTGCTCACAGAATGTAAAAGACAATACAACTTTTATTTGAACTAAATATGAATATCTCTAGATATTTGTTAAAAATTTGTATTCTATGAAAATAAAATTTCTCTTGTACAAGTATAAAAACTATAATGATTACTAAGAAATAAATACTCAAATCTTTCTGATAATGTGGCAGATTATTCAGACTGTATGTTTTGCAAATCATTTATATTAAGCATCCTCTTATGTCTTAGACATTGCTCTTAAGTTTATGAGCACTCTTATAAGGCTGAACTATTATATTCTAGTTGAAGAAAGGTTTAAAAAAGAACGAATGAAAGTACAAAGTATTTAAATACTAATTACAAGATACATTTTTAAGATCTGTGGTCTGGTCTTTAGTAACAAACAATAAATTACTTCATTTCAAAGTTTTTTTCTGAGAGCTTTAGTTCTCCAACTTCTTGGCAACAGAACTAACTATGAAGTTAACGACTAGAGACTTGGGAGCTGATGGGATGTGGAGTCACAGTCCTTTTTACCCTAACCGCCTCTGATTTTTTTAGGTTTCATGTCCAAATGCATAAAAAAAAAATGAAAAGGCTGCAGATGACATACTCTTCTAGTTACCACGTTTGATTTCCTTTATGTATGAGAGAAATTTTAAAAAGCTAAACCAGTATTATTACAATAACACAGATTAACCATTTCTTTGGTTTTACACATTAAATTAAAACTTCACTTTTACTATATCTTTAAGAAAATCCTAGGTATTCTCTGACCCAGATTTCTGCACAAATTTAAGAAGACTAATAAAAAATTCAGAAAGAAGGGTTGAATGAGAGAGATCTGGACTGAACCAGCTGAAGTGGTTCAGTATCTAAGTATCTGGTTAGTACAACTTTTATTCTAGCTGAGAGACTTAGCATCAACGAGCTTCTCACAGAATTCCTCAGGCAACTAAGAAAGACCAGAACAAAACCCTTTCTGCTATACTAAGAAGGTAGGAACTATAGCACATACCAATAAAACCAGATGAAGGAATGGTCTGGCTAATCTTTACCTCCTCATAAAGAAAAAGAAAAAAAGCTGTGGTGGGTACAAAATCATAACCGGGACAATCTTGAGAGCCTTCCACTGGCAAACTGCCCTGGCAATCACTCTACCGGCAACACTGTCCAGTACGCGAGCTCTGATGCAGGACACGTTCATGCTATAGGCGCTTTGTGATTAGCATCGCTATTCAGCAGACTTGGCATAGTTAATATTGAGTAAAAGCTGGGCACAGTGGGACAAGCCTGTAAACACAGGACTCAGGGGGCTGAGGCAGGAACATCACTACAGTTCAAGGCCAGCCTGCACTAATAGCAAGACCATGTCCCCAAAAACAAAAATTTGTAATAGCAAATAATTCCTGCTTAACACTCAGGGTGATCATCAATTTAATATCACTTCTTCATCAATTCAATTTTTAAAACCATGAAATATATCTGCATATCTGTCCATCTTCCTGTAAGTCTCATTCATGGGATACTACCCTGTAGCCTATTCTATAAAACAGGCATTTGGTGTTTTCACATTACAATACAGATATTTACTGAAAACAAGGACTTTTCTTAAAAACATACTTTTTCATCTGCAAAACCTGCATTTGACCCATTTCCTTCAAATGCTGTTTTCTTTCTTCTTCAACTTCTTTTAGTTCCTCATTTCTTTTTCTTAAAGTAAGGTTATCCTGTAGCCACCTTTCTTGTATCTAAATGTAAATAATAAGTTAACAAAAATAACCAAGTTACTAACATGAGATCGTAACAGGCAAGTGCTGAGAGGCAGTGCTGCTTCTGCCTGCCTGAGCTTCACATGCAATTGCACACAGGGAGGACAAAGCGGTGTGAAGCAATCTCCAGGCTTAGACCACTCCAGATGACTTCTTTGCAACCAGTCACAGGAAGGACATCTCCTGATGAGCAGGTTTTATGTCCTCCATAAAAACCATACCTTCTATTTGATGAGTAAGTGAGTGGGGGTTCCCGTGAAAAATACTTCACACACATGTGTACTTAATTACTATTTTATAAAGTTGTCAAGTATTTAGTTAAAAGCTCTACAATATATATTCATTATTAAACATTCACACGAAACTGAAATTTAAAATGATAAAATAAAAAAATAATTTAGAACTTGCTGTAAATGGCCTTTGTGGCTAAGGAAAAATACTGTAATGCACCACTGTAGGCAGCTGTTGTGCTTGTCCGGGGCTTTTCTGTGGGGAACTATGCTTACACTTTCAAGAACATGCAGGCCAGGTGTGGTGGTGCACTCCTGTAACCCCAGCACTCGGAAGGCTAAGGCAAGGGAATCATGACAAGTTCAAGAACACCCTGGGCTACAAAGTGAACTCAAGGCCAGCCTGAACTGCACAGGGAAACCCTGTCTCAAAAACACCGGGGTGGAGGGAGCAACATGCCAGTGCTTGCTTTGATCTGAAATTATATAATACTTGAATTTGCTTTTACATCTACATGAAATGACTCTTTAAAGTGCTACCACATTTTAGGTAAGACTGATTTTTGGTGTAAATATTGTTCCTGGTCTGTCAGCCTGCATAGTTATCAAAAAGATAAGCAAATCTTTATTTTAGGACAACTTCTATTATGCTTTAGTTTTTTGAGCACAGTGGTTAAAAAGCATAGGTTTCCAAGTCAGGTGTACCTACATTCAAATCTCAGTACTATAACCTTTAAACAGGGTAACATAAATAAATTAGCTTAGATTTTGTGAGCTTCAGTCCACGTGATAATATCAGCTATCATAAGGAACTACTGTAAGGATTAAAAAAAGTTAATATATATAGTTAACACAGTACATGGTTCAATAATTGGCAAGAAAATGCCTTTAATTTTTCCTCTAAAATTGAGGTTGTGAGAATTCAAATTATAGCTTATAAAATATAGAGTATCATACAATGAGAAAGAAAAACCAGATGTACTTGTAGTATACCAGTACTGTTTTCTACAACCCTAGATATTCAACATTGCTGGGTCGAGTTCTACCTGTGTTACTACTTTTGTGACTTTATGCAAGTCAGTCATCTCCAGTTCTTTTTATATTATTTTATCTCAAAAATGCTGGACGAACATTAGATTTCATATTTTTATTCTTTGGACCAAATTTAATAGGGCTAAAACAAGCATGTAAATAAGTGAGTGTTTGGTTCTCTAGCTCTTAAATATTAACCCCACTCATCCTATTCATATGACACATTGACTCATGCACTGGCCACCTATGTTATAATTCTAAAGAGACAGAAAGACAAAGATATACAAGAGATTTCTTAGGGCCAGTTGTGCATGCAGTTATGGAAGGTGAGGCATACAACAGTAAGCTGTCTGAGGCCACAGATCCTGGCTCTGGCTGTCTTCAAAATCAGAGAGGGCACTTATGTGATTTTCACTCTGGGGCTGAAGACCTGAGAATCCAGGGAGCCACTGGTCTAAGTCCTAAGGCCAGAGAACCCAGAGTTCTGATTTTCAAGGGCAAGAGGGGGACAGTATTTCTGTTTCACGGAGACAGAGCAAATCTTTCTTTTTTTTGTTTGATCCAGGTCCCCAGTCAACTGGATGGAGCCCACCATCTGTGTCTGGGAGGATAATACCCTCACAGACATACTCAAAGTAACACTTTACCAGGTCTCTAGGTATTCCTTAGTTCAGCCAAGATGACACCTAAAGATGACTACTCCAACTCCATCTCTTCAACTTGGCACCCAAACATAACTTTATCATCATGATCTTCTTTTACTTCTTTTTTTTTTGTGGTACTGGGGATCAAACTCATGACCTTGTGCTTACTAGGTAAGTGCTTGAGCCACTGAACTAAATCCCTGGCCCCCAAACATACCTTCTTAACCAGTCAATTCTCCAATAAACACAAGGTAACAGTTTTGGTTAACATGACATAACTATCCTGCATACGAGAGAAAACTCACTAATCCCTCCTCCAGAAGAGGACATAAAGTCTTTGGGTGATGTTTATTTTTCTTCTGATATGCACAGAACCTCAAAGTTAACAATGAGGTCCTGTAACACTACATTTCTTTTCAATCAGTGGCACCTATACGACAGCGGTCCCCCAAGACTATCGCCTCCTGATGATGCAGCCATCTTGGTGTGTGCGAGTCAGGCTGATGCTCACACCGCAAGAAACTGCCTTACACTCATTTCTCACAACACAGCCCTACTGTTAAGCAGCGTTTGCCCATCTACATGCACCCAATTGTATTCTTAATAAAATAGGGACAAAACGTTCATGAAAATTGAAGTCCTAGCACAGGTTCACAATCAGTATCGTAACTACCTGTGCTGCACTACTCACTCTGTATGCCACCTACCTTCAGAAGCACCTCAGCCAGTCACCATTCTTTACCTGGGGTGGTGATTCAAAGCTTCCGTTCTGAAGGATCTGGGTCACTGTAATGCTGCCTGGATTGGACTGTTCTAATTTCCCATCTGATCTCCATCACACAGCATGGTAACACTAAGAGACACACTAAAGGTTCTCTTGTTCTCTGGACATACTCTTCTGCTTTGCGCATTGTGGAATAGTCCGATTTTCCCTTGATAGCCAGGCTCAATCACCCTGCCAATACTGTCCTACAACTCCTGTTTGTTGAGTAAGAGACATAAGGAGCTCAAGGTAATGAGCAGTGATCTTAACTTCCAGTTCAGTAAGAATCACTGTTTTGTCTGCTGGTGGCAGCATTTCTCTCTGCAAGTAAGACTGGTGAGCCAGCACAGCATAAACTCACAGGAAGTGAAGCAAACATGTGTGTGGGTTACCAGAGCTTAGTGGTAAGGGATGCACTTACATTTTCACCCTTGATTCTGGAACCTATGAATCCTGGCTATTGATTCTGAGTGTATAAAGCCTTCTGGGGAACCCTGCCCCAGCCTTGCAAAGCACTAGTTGGCAAGGTAAATGTGATCTCAAAAAGTCATCTCCTTGTTCTGTTAAGGCAACTGCTTCTGGACAATGGTGAACATGTTAAATATAGCTTCTCAATATGACTTTAATTATTTAAATAATTTCCTTTGTACAGAAAAAAAGAACCTCAAAATGACTTAATGTTACAAACATTTTTCTTACAGGTACCTTTTAAGAGTATCTTAGAGGGCTGGGGATTAGCTCAGTAGCTTAAGCGCCTGCCTGGCAAGCGCGAGGTCGTGGGTTTGATCCCCGGTACCACACACACACACAAAAAAAGTATGATCAAATTATATTGAATAGAAAATGGTACAGAATAATACAAATGGTATGATCCTGTCTGTAAATTTAAGTATTATACATAAATATAAATCTAAACATCTTTATGTTGACATATAAATAAAATCTTATTTGAGAGTAAGAATACACTCAGCACTTAAGGAGGCTGAGGTAGGAGGATAGCAAGTTAGAGTCTATCCTGTACATCTTAGGGGGGAATTTTTTTGGTTGTTTTGTTTTTGAACTTTCTGAGACGGTCTCACTGTGTAGTTCAGGTTGGCCTTAACTCACCATATAGTCCAGAGTGGCCTCAAATTTGTAGTGATCCTCCTGTTTCATCCTCCTAAGTGCTGGGATTATAGGTATGTATGTGCCACCACATCCAGCTTACCCTGCTCACCTGAGGGAGACCATGCCTCAAAGTAAAACAAAGCTAGGGATGCAGCTCAGTGGGAGAGCACCCACAGGTGAGGTTCTCAGTACCACAGATAAAACGAAACCAAACCACCAAAACAGAAAAAGAGAAACTGCAATGGAAATGACATCCAGCAGTGAGGGTGGGTATTAGAAGGAAAGGGACAGTTTAAATTTTATGCCTTAAACTTTCACCACATGGGCTTTTTATTAAAAATAAAAATGGGAGAGAAAAAAAGAAAGAATATATGTTACTAGAATTGTTTTTCTGTTTACACTTCTACTCAGTGGCTCTCCTATTATACTAAAGCTCAATACAGAAAAGTATGTTACAGGTTTACATGATACCATGAACAAAAAAAGACCTACCTTCTGCGTATCAATGTCTTGTCTCATGACTCCCATTTCTTTACTTATCTTTTCTTTTTGTTTGTCACATTCACTTAGTTGAGCTGTTACTGTATTAAGTTCAGTTTCCTTTTGCTACAAAAAAAGACAATTCTTGATGCACTTGAAATAAAAACGTAACTAAATAAATGTCTTTAAGTTTTAAATTACCTTCTTATAGTCATCTTTTCCATCTTGAATATAATTCTCAATGTCTTTCATATAGCCATAAATATTTTTAACTTTCTCCTTGAGATCATTCAGCTGTGGAAAAATATTCATTGAGCTTACATTGGTTGGGACCAAGATATTTTTTTTTTCTTTTTTTTTTTTTTAATTTGAAAGAGAATAAAACAAAAGGGGGCAGTACAGAGCAGATCAGAACAGGACAACATAGGCAACACAGTACTTTACATTAAGTCAACTGGACATCAACAGAAAGGGACCAAGATATTTAACAGAAAACAGAGAAACACTGACTTGAAAATTAGGATATCTTAGGTTTTAGTTTCCTCATTACTAAATATGATCTCACATAAATTCCTTTATCCCCAATGGGAGTGAATTAAATTGTGTTGGTTCCTAACTTTTATTTTAAATCATAAGGTAGAATATTTGAAGCTTGATCCGTATTTAATCCAAGAACTTCCAATGTCAAAATTACTTTATGAGGCTGAAAATGCAGCTCAGCAGTAGGGTGCTTGCCTAGTATGTGCAAGGCTCTGAATTAACCCCCAGCACCACCAAAAAGAAAAACAAAAAAGAAGGGTATCATTAATCTGAAAAATGCTAGTTATCCTAAACTATTTAATTTCATGTGAAATAACAGTATTATGAGTTTAACATAGAGATTTGAAAAAAAAATGAAATCTTACTTTATCCTGTGCTATTTTGTTGTTTGCATGTTTTTTGTTGGTTAATTCTTCTTTTTCCTGTTGGAACCTTTCCAATGTTGTTTCCAAAGGTTTTACTTGCTCTTTAGCATCCTGAAAATTTAAGAACACATAACATCTTATGTAATATCCCATTATCTTTTCTGTCGTTTTTTGAGACAGGGTCTCACTATGTAGTCCAGGCTGGCCTTGAACTTGCAGTGATCCTCCTGCCTCACCCTCCTGAGAGCTGGGATTACAGGTGTGTACTACCATGCCCAGCTTCTGTTATCTTATTTTAGATGACAAACTTCAGTCTTAACAACAAAAGCACTATGTGCTATGCTTAAAGTGAACTCTTTAGTTCCTTTCCTCTACCCTGAGAGGAAGGTACCATTAATTTTCATCCCCGTATTTCAGAATAGCAAATAAGCACAGAGAACGACTTGTCTGGCGTCATGACAAAAGTAAAGGAAGGAGTCCAGATTTTAACCCTGGCAAGCTCCAGAGTTCACTCTATTAACTACTATGCAACGCTGCATCAGCCACTCCCCTGGTTCTTACTTGAGGCCTGTGTTTCTACCTCTAAAACTGTGGCATGAGACACAAGTTTAACATGAGTGACTACGTGAGCTATGTGATCAAGGAATAGGAAAGTTCATCCAACCCAGGACTCTCCTTTACATAAGACTATGATGGGTTTAAAAAAAAGATGCTTCTGAACCAAAGTTTAGTCTGCTAAGTAGTTATTTCACAGTAATAAAAACACAGTGCTACTCTGACGTGGGTGTGACCCTTCTTATTTGGGACAGAAGGGGCCTTTCAGGTAATAGATTGTTTAGCCTCCTACCCTCTCTATATTTACATGATAACCACTGTTCAATGATCTAGAACCTTAAGATTCTAAAGTATCTACTGAGTCTACAAAGGGAGACACAATTCTTCAGTATTACTCCAACGCAGGTGAATTTCCTCATGCTAGGATGTGATGTGCTGGGGTGGGAAGCCGAATGTCTTCAGTGTCAAGAGATCTACCTGAATATCAACCCTGCCTCCTGTTAGGTGTGTGAACTTGGGCAACTCACAAGGCATTTATAAATTTCTTTTCCTATAAAATAGGAGATTTAGGGCCGAGGAGTTAGCTCAGCAGCATAAGCATCTGCCTGGCAAGTGTGAGGTTATGAATTTGATTCCCGGTACCTAAATAAATAAATAAATAAATAAATAGGAGATTTAGTATCTCTCTCAACAGGATTGTTGAGACACTAAATATTTCAATGCCCAAATGATTTATGAACAGTAAATTTTACACACTGATTGATAATTTGCAATAAAAAATTATTTCAAAAAAGAATTTACAGGAATTAATGGCAAATAGATTTAGTAATTATTCAGTACTTAATAGAAGAATAATTGTGAAACTCTACGTCAGGTTGCTGTTTCTAAAACTGTTCATGGTGGCCCTGAAGCAAGGCCAGCAGATCGCTTTAGCTGCTGGTTTCAAACAGGAGCCTAAAGAGAATCCTTTCTGTGGTCTGTTGGCCATTTCAGAACTTTGGAAATGGAATGGTCAATTCATCAGAAAGAAATACCAGGTGAGTGTGGCAGACTTTAGGGGGCCTGCAGGGAAGAAATCCTGGCACCTTGGGACCTGCACCGTGGGGTTAACTCAGGGTGCCGGGAGAACAAGGAGCTCCACCCCTCTCTGGGGGCGGCTGAGAGTGTGGCCGACTTTCGGCAGCCCAAAGGAGAGAGACCCTGGTGCATCGGGACCTGCACTGTGTGGTTGGCTCGGGGTGCCAGGAGAACAAGGAACTCTTCCCATCTCTGGGGGGCGACTGTGATCCTGCCTGCGTGTGGGCTGAGAATCAGACATCTCATGTCATCCTGTCCCCCATCCCGTGTCCCCCCTCCCCCTCCGCCCTGCCTAGCAAGTGGGAGCCAGTGAACTATACATCTTGTGAAAAGACTGTCTATGTTATTTAGTATGAGCTCCCCATATGCAAAGGTGAGGACAACCATTTGGAAGAAAACAGGAGACAATATGACAGATAGTGAAGATCTCTGGTTGTCTAGCT
>PVJX010011750.1:0-52604 GCA_004027295.1 Dolichotis patagonum | reverse complement strand
TATAACAATGCCTATAAACATTAATACTGTCCAGAGACCATTGTGCACTTTCAAGCCAACTGCTTTATGAAACATCTGCACTAAAAACTCTGCAGGCACTACATCAGACTCCCCTAGTCACAGATGAGGACATGGAGGCACAGAAAGTTTAAATGAGGTCATACAACAAAGAGACTTTGAATCCAGTCTGACTCCAGAGGCGAGCACATTGAACAACTTTAAATAAAGAGACCGCAGCGAACAGTGATGAATGGTTTCAGCCCCGAATCATTCCTCTCCAGCTCTACTTCCCTACCGACAGTACTACTTTCATTAAACATTTTCATTACAGTAGAAAATGTAATGAAATATTTGTAACACTTAATTAATTTCACAGGATAATAAAGAAACCGTGATGCAGTTTAATGGAGATTCATCAAACTATGAACTAAAATATCACACTGTTTTAGAGGCTAAGAAAGATTACTTGTGTTTCTTTCTAATTTTAGCTTCTCATTCCCAGCATCCAATACAGTGGACCAGAAAGACATAAAATGTATTGTTCAAAGGAGAAGCCAAAGAATTCCCTGGGGCCAGTCTCCTGCTTTACAAATGAGTAAGCTGAGATCCAATGTAAACCTGGCTCTTGATAAAGCAGGGCATGAAACTCCTATCTTCTAACCCCAATGAACACAGTATAAGTTATTTTTTTACAAAACAGTAATTTCTTTTAGTAGAATACTTCCAAGAATAGCACGGAAAACCAACATTTAAACATGATCAAGTTAGCAAGTTTATCTATCCTTGTTATATTGTTCAATTTTGAAATTTGTTTACTAAAACATGTCTAATTTTCTTAATTCTTTATAGCCATATACTTATGTTAAATTCAACACATGTGAAAACAGGAAAAGAGAATACAGTAATTTGCCAATAGCTGATTCCATGGTCTGTGACTTTTTAAATTAATTATGTATATATAATATCATACACTATATACATTATAATATGTATGTGTGCCTTCTGGTCCCATTATGTCTCATAGGAAATTACCAGTAAAAGAAAGAACAATATTGTTGTTTTCTTCAAATGTTTCAGAGCATTTCAACACATTCTGCACATAGAAAATAAGCCAGTAAGATCCCTTATGGTATACTGTAATTGTTACACATTTGCTGTCTGTAGCATGTTGGTAATTGTCATTAAAGAGACCAAACAGATGACCTTCGCTCCTTCATGTGAAGCCAAAGGCAGTTCTAGAAGTGTGGAGCTAAGCCTCAGCCAGTGTTTTTGACCCCGAAGTGAAGTTCATCAATCACTGGACTTCTGATATTGTCGGACTTCACAGACTGCTGAATTACAGACTGCTGGCCTTTACCCACCCAGCGGAAGACTCTCTCAGCAACTTTTATAGCTCATTGCTTCCTGAATGTTTCGGCACTATTGATCTGAGGGCAATAAGGCAAGGCAGCAATGCTGTCAAACTGTGGATCCCAGACCGGGGATGACTGTAAACCGTATTAACAAATGATGCTATGTGAGAAGACGGATCCAGTTTATAAGTCACCATGTCACTAAGCACACTGTTTAGTTCAGCTTACATTCTGCACACCACACGGGGACAGCAAAGGAAGGAAATATTCTATATTGATGTGCATTCCGTGGTAAGCCATCTCACCTTTGGCCAGCACTATAGCAAATTTCTTTTCAGCATAGCCGCTCTTCTCTTATTGAAGGAGGACTGCAAGCTAGAGGCAGGTTTCATACTAGAAAACAAAGTGGAGTCCTCCAAATAATTTTTAAGGAATTCATTTTCATAACTAAACTATATATGTGTTGTTGCTTGAATCTGGAATGTTCCTCCAAAGCCTCACAGACTCTGAAATGAGCTTTTGGAACATGACTGGGCTATAGGGCTGCTAAAACTGACTTATTATTGGAACGGGAGTGGTGGGCCTGGTTAAATGTGGGGCCCTTGGGGCACGGACCAGAAGGGCACAGTTCCCTCCCCAGGTCCATCTTTCTGTTTCCTGGTGGCCATGGTTTAAGCAACTTTCCTTCACAACTGACTCTTCTCCTGTGCCTCTTCTGGTTGGCCCTGGCCAGCTGTGCACTGTAAACATGAACCAAAACAGACCTTACTCCTTTAATCTGTGAGTGTTAGCTATTGTGTCTCAGCAATAAAAAAGTGACTGAGATAATATATTATTGTTGCACTATAAATATTATGTCATGTTCTTGAGAATATCCCTTGGCTTTCTTATGTTTGAAGATAGCATTTGACTCTTAAAAATCTATTAAGTTATGATTCACTACATAGTTATGATTTCCCAGCTGACAATCAACCTTGAAATTATGTAAGAAAATGATATTTTGTTTTTAAATTTTCTATCAGTTTCACTTTAACTTAAAAAAACATAGGTCTTTCTTAAATGGACAAAATGGGTTTTTAATTACTCAGAATGTTCTACAATATTTTTGCACTGTCCCCTAATTCTATCTAATTACAACGCAATAGAGATGCAAAGTTTTAATGATGCTTACAAAATGTATTATATGCACTTAGCCACTCCTTAAGCTTCAGAAATATTTTTTATTTTTGTTTTTCTTTTCAAAAAGCAATTTAAAAACTAAAGTCAACATAGGCATAAATATTTTGCTTCCCTATCAATTTCAGAGATGGAAGAGGTAGTTAAATGGAGTGTAAGATGTGGTGTCAGTTTAAAAAAAAAAAGACATTATCAATGTGGAAGCTTTTAAGGACATTCTCTAATAAAAATGAAAACAGTATAAAAATATAGTCAATTTATTTCTTTTTAAAAACTATTCAAATATTAGTGCTCATTGTTACATTTCTTAAATTTTACCTCACATTTGTTTTTTTACTATCATTACATTAAGGAGTTCTCGTAGGAATATAATTTCTTCATTGAGGACCTACTATTTATAGTTTTCACATAGGCATGTGTAATCACACCTCTGTTCTTCAGAAATTAATCTTATGCTTTATACTATTTGGCATGGAAAAAAATGATGTCAAAAAGCAAGATGTGATCAAAACAAAACTCGCATTATAAGTTGTGCCTTGTGAAATTATATTAGGTTAAGGAACTGCTAGATGCTAAAATTCTGTTATTTTTTTCTTCTTCGCTTTGGAAAAATAATTTTAGAGATAAAAAAATAACTTAGTGACTGGTACCACTTCTGACATGCCATGCTAGGAACTATTTACTTGTTAGAAAATTTGTGAGAATTAAAAAACTGTCTCCAACTCCAAGTGGCAGAAGTAGAGCAAATGGTTTGGCAAGTAAAACGTGAGCAGGATTCCTCCAGGGAACAGAGGTACTAGAGAGGAAAAAAAAATCTGGAGGCAGACTTCCAGGCTGCATTGGCATAACAATATATTCATCACCATTGGTACAAAAGAGAGCCAAAAAATGAACCTATGCTCTGTGGTCAACTAATTTTAACAACTTTGCTAAGAATCCATGTGGAAAAGAACATATTTCTTAAATAAATGATGCTGGGAAAATAGGCTAACCACCTGCAGAAGGATGAAATTCAACTCAAGCTCTCATGTTATATATCTCTAATCCAATCAGTCTGAGAAAGCTGAGGCAGGGTGACTAAATTTAAACCCAACCTAAGCAAATCAGCAGTTTAGAGAAATCTTCTCTTAAAAAGGGGAGGAGGGCCAGGGATATAGCTCAGTGGCGCAAGAGCCTGTCTGGCAAGCATGAGGTCATGAGTTTGATCCCTGGTACCAAAAAAGAAAGAAAAAAACCAGACATATAAACTAAATCAACTTGCCTGTAATCTGTGCAGAAGAATTGTTACAAGCTCAAGACCAGCCTAGGCTATAAAGTGAACTCAAGGCCAGCCTGAACTATATAGAGAGCCCTGTTTCAAAAAGCCAATTAGAAAAAAAAGAAAAAAGAAGAATCAGGAATGCATCTCAATGTGAAGGCCCTGGGTTCAACTCTCAGTACAAATATATATTGCTAGGTATTCATCCAAAAGATTTTAAATCTGTATGTTGAAGACATATCTACCCTACTGTGTTCTTTGCACCATCATTTACAGTATTCCAATTATGAAATCAGCCAATTATCCATCAACAGATGAATGAATAAACACAGTGGATATACAATGAAATAGCACCTAGGCACATAGAAGAAGGAAGTTTTCATGTACAGCAACATGAGTGTAATTGAAAAGACTAAGAGAATAAAAGGCCCAGGCATAAAAAGACAAACACTACTTGTTCTCATTTGCATGTAAAATATAAAACAATCAAATTCAAAGAAGTAGAGAATAGGACAGTAGTTACCAGGGTCTAGGGGTGTTGCAGTCAAGAGTTACAAGGAGAATAATCACATACAGGACACGGAATTTATAATATTATTTTATGATGGTCACCAAGAGTTAAACACAAGAAAGTGCAGGAAATCTGTCCACAACACTAAAGAGCTAGAAAATCTAGTGGAAGGCCTGGATTCCACAGCAATGTCCCACATGTGTCCAATTGGAGACATAAAGCCCAGGACAAGGATTCATGCTAGCCTGTTCTACAGATCTATGCTGGGAAGGCCCAAAGGTCAGTGGTGGAAACTAGAATATCTATAACAACAGGGTAAAGGATGTGTCCCAATAGGTTCTATACTGGAGCTAGGAAGCAATGCTCAAAATGGGCACCAGGGCTGCCCTGAAAATTACCACAGCCATTCAGAAACAATGAAGTCCTGAGCTCCTCTGATGATGACAACAGTCAAGTACATGCCAGGAAGCCAGCGTGACAAGCTTCTGGAGATTAAGCAGCACACATCTTCCCCTCCGGAGCCAGGAAGCAATGCTCAACATAAGGACCAGAGCTCCCCCAAAGCAAACGGCAGCCACTCTCAGTGACAAGGTCCTGAGCTCCTCTGATGATAATAGCCAAATTCTTATCAGGGGAATCAGCATAGCAAGCTCCTCCAGGATAACCAATGGCTCCAAACAACAACACTTAGGAGAACCCACAATGCTCCACTATTGCTCTCCATGTCTCCCTTTATGCTGGCAACTTTCCTTAGGTGGGCCAGATGCACTTGGCACCATACCAATTTAATTCAGCTGGTGTTAAGTTCACCACTAGTTTTTAATCCATAACAAGGGGTATTGGGGTAATAAGGAAATCATGATTAGAAGGCACAGATACCAAGCCTCAATTAGACAGGAGGACAGTTTGCTTATTTTTCATTTGTTACACATTATCATTATGCTAAATAATAATGTATTTTACAACTCAAAGTTATAAATACAGTCTATTAACTTGATTTAGTTATTTTACACTGCATTCATAAATTCTATCAGTTTTACCCCTGTAAATAACTGTAAGCTTTAAGTTTTTTTAATAACATTTTTGAAAAGAAATTACCTTAATAACTATCTGCATTATGTATGACTTCTGAGAACAAAGAAGTTGCCTTTCACATGCTCATAACAGCAAATTTTACTGTTTAATTCAAATCAAACTAATATAATTACCATAACATAATATGTTTCATATTTGAAGTGTTAAAGAACTTCATCCCTGTTTCCTGTATGATAAACATCTCTGTGTTTTAAATAATGTGATTTTCACTTATACTTGTGATTATGCTCTTTCATTGCTTACTTTTAATTTCCATAATCAACTTTAATATCCTCCAAAACAGTGACAGTGTTGCTCTCATGTTTATTATCACTTTAAGATTATGGTCATACACATTAAAGGAAAAATATGCATAAGTAACTTTACCTCTGCATTTCTGTGTACATTATGGTTTATTGAGAATGATAATGTCTTCATCACAAAAAACGAATTAATACTCTATTCCTTCTTTATAAAGTGTGTCTGTTCCTATCTAAATCAAGCTGTAAGATAAATGTATCTTTTAGAAGCTGTTACTACTGAAGCAATAATCAATATTGGAATCATGCAACTAGAAAGAATGTTGATATTTCACTAACCAAGTCCCCTTAAATCATAAACTAAGCCTTTCTCCTCTTCTCTTTCATTGGATTTGTACCTCCACTGCTTCCATTACTGTGTGTGAGATACTTGTGTATCTCTTTAGACTGGGACACTGTCAATCAAAAAATATGGTCCTGCACTCAACAGCCAAAAATCTAGTGCTACATGTCTCAGAAAAGACTTGTTCAATGAATGTTGACAGAATAGAAACCAGTGATAGTAGCTTATCACACTTGGTGACATGTGGTAGTAGTGATAGTCAAGACTATAGCCTCTCAAAAAGTAATTGGAATAAGGGAAAGGAGGAAAGAAAGAAGAGAAAAGGAAAAGACATAAATTTATATATATATATATATATGATAGCTAAAATGACTATACTACTAATTGTATTAGTTATTGGAAAAGAACAGTTAATACCCATGTTTACATCCATTTTACATGACTATATCTGTTAATCTAAGCAACCCTCTTGAAGGTAACCTATGCCATATTACAACCATGGTCAAATTCCTATCATCTTGTTTTGTAAACCTATACTGTTATTATATGTGGTTTCTTCTAGTTGTTTGTCTCTGTGTATTGCTTTTTGTTTTTCTTTTCTATGTCTTTTTAATCTTAAGTATTTTTAAAAAATTGAAAAATAAAAGGACTACAGCCTCACCTTCCTTGCATATGGACTAGTTTCAATTCAGTTCTAACTAACTGAGGGTTTTTTCTGCAGCATTTCTTAAATTTTTAATTATAAAATTTATTCATATTCATTGTGACATTTAAATAAGATCATATAAACAAGAAATATTATTTCCTAAAGTATAAATACGCAGACCTTCATTTATGGGTGTCTTTTCTCCTGGTCTCCCCAACCCCTCCTTCTTTTGGTGTGTACATGCATGTAATTGAGCTCCAATGTTTGAAATTATCTATTCATTTGCTGATATATTGTGAAACAGGAAACAATAAGAAGAAAAGAGAAGGCTTATGGATTGATCAAATGAATTTAACATATCGGTACTGAGACTGAGGTTTCCACATGACCCCCAAGTTGACATGTTCAGCAAACTACATTTTCTCAAGCAGTTCTGTGAAACTGGGAGTAGCAATGGAGAAGTGAAAGTAACTGGGGGCAGCGTTTTGTCCAGAAAGGACGGGGGTACGCTTAGGAGCACAAAGCCGCACTCTGAAGGCTTGTGCACCAGTGGTTACTTTACTCAAGAACGGAACAGTGGAACCGTGTATTAAAACGGAAGAGACAAATCAAATGAAAATAGAAAGAAATATTGTAGGAATCAGTATGAATTCAACAGAAAGAGAATGAGTACTCGTTAGGGAACAACCAGCAGCCTGAGCCCAAGAAAGCTGCTGATAATGTTAAGAAAGACCCTTGGGTTGACAGTTCAATGAGCAAACACTGGGATTTACCGAGATCCCCAAAGGCATGGTGATGAGAGGAGAAATACAAAGATGTAGGAAGCAAACCTCTTGCCACCAACAAGCCTACAATCCAGCAAGAGCAAAGGACAGGAAACCAGAATACTGCACTACAAATCTAATAACTAGAGTCTTGATTAAGGCACCCAATTATAAGAGCCTTGAGCTACTGTAGGCATAAAAGGAGACATCAGAGCCTGTTGGCAAATCAGAACAGATTTCACAGAAGAAGGGTGAAATTAGCTTTTAATGATAAACTGAAGTTGTATATGTGTAGAGTAAGGAGTAGAAAAATGAAGATAAAAGCTTTGGAAGAGACAGAAAATAAAAAGCTGTAGCATGCCCAGATGGAAGCCAGCAAAGAGACAAGGAAAAAAAAAGAGCAGACTAATAAATAAAAATCTGTTGATAGTCTGAATCAAAATTTTGATTATTTTGAGTGTTAAATATTGAATTAATGTTTAATACAAATAGTTCAGTGCTTCCATTGTGTATAAGGAGGAAGGGAGGAGGGAGAAAAAGAGAGGTGAGAGGAGAAGGGTGGAAGAGAGAGGGAAAAGGAGAGAGAGAGAGAGAGAGAGAGAGAGAGAGAATCTTTCTCTCTGCAAAGCCATAGTGAGTGCTGAAATAATTGTTGCTCCTTTGGCATTTTCTGCTCAAGCATGGATGACAATTTTCCCAAAATAATATGAACATATTGCCTACTGTGTTTGGCAACAAACTCCAGGACTAATGCCATTTTATGTTTCAAAGTTTTTCGAATATAAATACATATTTCAAGGTAGAAACAATTAAAGAAACCACAGTGTTCCTGAGTTCATCAATGGAAATGACAATTAGCACATCAGGACATTACCTGCAGAGTTTTAGTTCCATGAACAAGAAAATAATGTTATCTCATTCAGTGCAGCAGGCAGATGTGAATTACGACTTTTGGAAAAATAAATGCTGCGGATATGCTCACCCGAGGTGCAAATTCACAATGATGACCTTGCTCTTCCAGCAACATATTATGCTGAATTAATGCTCGCAGACCATTGTACACAAGTTCCTAGAACAGCTTGAGAATAGCCGTACATCCTGCCCCATTTCCTTACTTGCATAAAAGCGGGGTAGTGAACTATTCTTTGAAAATGAGGTTGCTTGAGATTAAACCTCACACATTCATTGAACTCACCACAAAGTTACAACCCCAGCCTTTCGAATCCTCCCCTTACATTATCTTTAAATATTGCGAGAAAGCCTCTTTAAATATATCTGTATCGAACCACTATTATAGTATAAATTAGATTTGCTAATTAAAATATCAGGTAGAAAGCTGGTTAAAAGAGTGATAAAATGACCTAAGCTAGCAAGTATAATTGTAATCTGCATAACATTTTTGTATGACTTTAAATGTCAAAGTAACATTTACATTTGTAAAAACTACCTGTTACCTTCCTATTACTGTGATTAGTTTTTAATTATTAAACAGCTTACATAAAAATATGCATGCTCTTGTTGGTTTTCTGCTGCAACTTTCAATAAAAAAATATGTCTTGTTAGACTACTTTGAATTGCTCATTTAGGAATCTAGAAATCCCTAGTGATTAATTGCTTTGCAGAAGAATGAATCACAAATGAACAGAATTAAAGTGCTGAGGTGGCACCCTATAATATTCTAAAATAGCAATGTTTAAATCCACTCTGAAAAGATCCTACAGAGTCCTCTCCCCTATGCTTCAGTGACATTATGCACACAGAACTTTTGCCAGTTATCTCGTTCTATAATCATTCACTCCTGGCAGTTATTCTTTATATTTCCTCAGGTCTTCTCTATTGATCCAAACTACAGCTGTGTAAATTAAACTATGCCGATACTTTATATTGCTTTGTCTATTTTTAGTTAAAAATGGAGTAAGATCCATTTTATCCTAACCCTTCTTAGAACCTAACTAAAAGCAACATTTAAATGATAAAAATAATATTTAAAAACAACTGCATTTTTAACAAAGCTAAGAAGTAGCTACCACTTCTTGTCATAAACGACACTGATAGACATGAGAGGGTAGAAAAGTGACCGTAGATTTCAGAAAACAGGCTTAATTCTTCAAAAATGTGGAAATTTTCTTAAAGAGCCCAACTGAAATCTGTATAAACAAGCAAAGTTTATTGAAGGCTTGGGTCAAGCCGTTGTCCAGCACCCGTATCATATTGAGAGGAATAGTACAAAGTTGGGCTGATGGAAAATTACCAAAAAATGCCATAGTCAAAATGAAAAAGGCAAACTCTGTAATGAAGCATTTCCAAAAATCTAAGAAAATACTGAATGTCAAAGTTTTTCAACAAATATTCTTGGAATAAGTGGAGCTTTGCTGAAGGAAGAGTCCTAATACTATTTCCGCAGTACTAGCTTCTCAGATAAAATATTAATGTCATTGAAAACCTAGATGATTAGCAATCTGTCTAACTGGCCACAGTTTAAAGTATTACTGTTTTGAATCTAGTTGGTTTCCAAAACATCTGTATTAACCAATGAAAACAAAAAGGGACAAAACATCTGCTCATTAACTAATGAAGGGGTAAAAAGAAATAATTAAAATGAATGTAATAATAAATTTGGTCATAAGATGTCTTTAAAGATAATTTAACAATTCAATAGTGCCATTAAATTTTTATTTTTAAAATGAAAAAGTAAACACAAGATATTTCCTGTTCTCCTCAAGAAATCAAGGCCTAGGGGTTTAGCTCAGTGGCATAAGTGCCTGCTTGGCAAACGCAAGGTCATGAGTTCAAGCCCCAGCACCAAAAATAAATAAATAAATAAATAAATAAATAAATGAAAATTTTTAAAAGGCCAGGAATATAACTCATTTCAAAGGCCCACGATTCCATCCTTCACATAGCTTAATTAATTAATTAAATTTTAGGGTCAGAGATTTAGCTCAGTGGCTCAAGAGCTTGCCCGTTAAGCATGAGATTGTGAGTTTGATCCCTGGCACACACACACACAAAAAAAAAAAGAACAAAGAAATCATCATCACATGGCAAGAACATGATTCAAGCAGTTATATAAAAAGGAATAAACATAAGGAATAAATTCATAACAAATAACTATCATATTCCTAACTTGTTTCTAATATCTTATCAAGTACCTTGAGCACAAAGGCAAGTAAAGAAAAAGTGATTTTTGGCCATACAAAGTTTCTAGCCTACTGAGAAATTAAAATCTGCTATGGGAGAGCTGGAGATGTTAGCCAATGGTAGTATACTTGCTTAGTGTGCGAATGATTTTGGATTTGATTTGTCCTCCCAAAATGCATAAAAATAAAAGTACAAAACAAATCTACCAATTTTTTCTAGTACCATATAATTGGATAATGAAACCATTTTCTATTTTATAAAATTATACAATTAAAAAATAAAATATGCAGCAGCTATTTAACATAACTTTTCTCTTGGCTATGATAAAATACTACAAAATAAACATAATGATTATTTTAAAATGATTACAAGAAGCATTTCTGTCCAGTTATTATCACTTTCTTTTTATCTGGAATGAATACTTTGGAAAGTTTAATTCAGAAAATATGTGTTGTGTCATGTTTAAAACAAAAAAAAAAGTCTCTCATAGTGCCAATACCTTTCAATAATAAATATTTGACACTCATAAATATCAGAGAACATTCCATGATGTTTAAAAGATAAAATTTAAAAACTACAAAATACAGTATTATTTTATTCTCAGCTTAATAAGTAGGCAAAATGTACTCGTCACTTAAAATTCATCACTTAAAGAAATCATCCAGCTGGGGATTTAGCTCAGTGGCACAAGCGCCTGCCTGGCAAGCGCAAGATTTGTGAGTTCAATCCCCAGTACCCAAAAAAAGAAATCATCAAAAATAATTATGGTCATAATATACGTAGTATTTCAGTGTATCACTACATGTTTTCAGTTTTGGTTTTTAAAGAAACTCTCTATCAGTGAACTGAACGTGTAGCCCAGTGGCCCTAACTCATATTCATGTGGCCCTGGATTCGAGTTCTAACTTTGAAACAAACAAGTTTTACCAATTAAAACAGAAACACAAATTTCAAAGTCTACTACCAAATAAAAGAATAACAGAACAATGTTTCATTATGAGATAATATAATGTTAAATGTCTTTTAAATTAGATAAAATGCATATAGTCAAATAGTAAAATGAAATTTATAATTTTAAAAGTGAAATTTTAAACAGGTGTTCTCCTTATGTCTCATTAACAGAAGATTTAAGTAGGACAGTAGGTAATACTATCATTTTGATGAGGAAACCATTTGAGGATGTATTAGTCTGCTGGTGAGGCTGAAAGAGGAAAAGTTACATCAAAATGACACTTTTTAAATAGAATTAACATTTTTATTATTCTAGTTACCCTACCATGTACCTTTGATCTTATTCCACCCATAAGTCATTTACAGGCTACTCATCTTACCATAAGGAAATAAAGTTTTTCAAATACTCAATCTATAACACATACAAAGATATTTAAATCAAATTGTTGAACACAACAAATACAGAAAAACAGTGGATTGTGTATTCACTAGAAAAAGTTTACAACAAAAATAGATTTAAAATTGATTTGATGAAATATATTGTTAACAATTAACAATATTTAATGAAGAAATCACCTATATAAATCAAGAGTACAAAGCAGAAATGCAGGAGTTTGGAAACAAGAAGATCTAAGACATAATAAGATTTTTTTATTTTTGTTCTGTTTTGATTATGATTTTTAACTATTCTATATTGCTTGAGAAGAAATCACATGCTTAAAATGGGTGTAAATTTTAAACTGTCAGTAGGATCTACCACATGGGTTATATTATGTATGTCTTCTAGCTTTTTACTAGTATTTACCTACTTGATTTGGATCAAGAGTGTTTTATTTAAATACCTTAACATTAGAATATCTTGCTGCCTGCCGCCCTGGTAAGTGACTGTGGTCTGGCAAGCCGCAGCCACCCCAGGGCGGGGAAACAAGAAGCAAGAGCCTTTCCTGAGATCCACGCCATGTTGGAACTTAAGGCGTCGAGCCAACCAGTAACCTGCCTGCTGCCTACCGTGGTGCGGGCTTAGAATCAAACATACCACATTCCTCCCCTCCCCCCGTTAACAATTGGGATCCAGGGATCTGCGTATCTCTTAGGAGGTGACCATATTTGGTACAGCAAGTCAGGGGAGTTTCCTTCTACTGTCTCTGAAGGCAGATATTTTTATTGCTATTTTGCTTTGTCCTGAGTAATGGTGTTGCTCTATTCAATACTCTGCGTTGATGTGTTCCATAATGTTGTGTATTTCTTTGATTTTGCTGTACCTAGTAGAAGAACAACTATTGTGAAGAAAACGAGATATACAATGTTGCCTCTTATTGTTGTCCTGGTGACCTGCTGTGATATTCTGTGCAAATTTCACTATACTGTCTCAATTGGCTTTATTCTATCCTGTTTTTTTTGTAACTGTTTGCAGCCTCACTGTGTGTTCACTTTGTATGCCTTAATTTTGTAACATGAACAGCTATTTCTGGGAGGACAGTACGTGGTTTGTCAACTAGTGATTTATGGGGTTTTTTTGAGGTTCTGTATTGTTTCTACCTTTTTTTCTGTATTGCTTTTCTTTTTTCTCTTTAAATAAAATTTTTAAAAAAATTAGAATATCTCAGAACATTTTGTTTAGTATCTCATGTAATTTGTTCTTTTTGAAGAACAGTAGTTATCATGTTTGATATCACCCATTTTTATAGCTTTGTTTTTCATTTTTCATTTTGGTGCCCCTTTTACCCTATGTAGCTGACACACCAAGTATCTTACAGTTTCAGTAAAGATGATACTTTGCATTTCCTTTTGTCTGTGTGGAATATTCTAGTTCATTTGGCACTTCAACTTACTCATCAGAATTCCTCAGGATCACTCCTTTACTTAGTCTCTCATTATACCATATCTCTGCTTTATCATTTCATTCTTCCTTAGTCCATTTTCTGTTGCTATAATGAAATACAAGAGGCTGCATACTTTATGAAAAAAACAGGGTTGTTTAGCTTACAGGTCTGGAGGTTCAAATGCATTGCACTAGGTAATCTCTGAAGACAATGTGGCAGGTAGCATCATAACAAGAACCCATGCACAAGGGAAATATCACACAACAAAACAAGATGTCAGAGAGCAGGGAGTGCCAGACTCACTTTTTTTACAACTCATTCTTTTGGAACTAACCAATGTCTTATAAGAATTACTTGGTTCCTTACAAGGCTCTGCTTCCTAGAGGCTTCACACAGCTTTCCACTTTCCAGTACTGCTGCATTAAAGAGTAGGTTTTCAACACATGAACCCCTGAGGAACACTCTGAAACTGTACCCAAAACAAAGCAGTCCTCTTCTAGGGATAATGATTTTATGTATTATTTTTATATATCCAAAGTCTCCAATTTGGCAAAGACTCAATGGATGTTCATGATTATACATGGTGTGATGAGGTTAAAGTTCAATTCCAGGCAGCAGAAAAAGGTACAAATTGTAGGGTTTCAAGCAAAGATCTAGGCTGAAAGTTAGACATAGCAAATAGGCTTGAACTAAACAAAGAAAATTAAAATACTACCTGGCATAACGCATAGGTAAATTGAGTTTAAAATGAAAGATGTTTCCCTTAAGTGTAGTCTATCGATACCCAGAAATTCACCTCAGATTTTTAACTCTACACAAGTATATTGAACAGAGTTTTAAGAATTCCTCAAGAGCCTTTTCCTACATTACATATGATTTTTCAATTAAATAATGAACTGAATGTTTAAAGAGCAGGTGTTTCAATTAAAATACAGAAAGCATATTATGAAATATATTGGTAGAATGGACGCCATCCCTGCTATTTAATTGTGTTCTGCTTATGTAAATCTACCTGCTATTAAAGCCAGATAAGTGTTTATTTGCATTTAAATCTAACATTCAAACTGAAATTATTTGTAAACTTTTGTGCATTATATCCTGAACATATAGGTATTTATTCCTGGCCATTTTATGAATATTTGTGGTATTTTAAGCTAGGAAAGAACCCTGGAGGGATTTTATAAATATAATTAGATCTTACATCAGTTGACTTTAAGAAAATGGCCTTAATGATCCTGACTCACTTTTGTGAGCCCTTAATGGGGAGCAGATTCCTCCTGATAGAAGAGATTTAAAGTTTGAAAAGAATCTTACATAAAAGATATTTTCCATTTTTAGCTTTGGAGATGGAGGTAAATGTAACAAGAGACTAAAAGTGGCCTATTTCAGCTGAAATGCACTTTGACCAATACCCATCAGGCTGAATTGTCTTAGTCCTACAGCCTTAAAGAACTTTATCACTTGGATTAGTTTGGAGTAGAAGCATGGCCTCCAGATATAAACAAGTCCTGCAGAAAACTTGATCTCAGCCTCGTGATTTCAGGAGAGGAGAGTGCATTTACGCTATAATCATACTTTTGCTGACATAACTATGAGCTAATTAATGGATATTTTAAAGCAAGATTGTTAAACTTAAGGTACATTCAGATCAAGATATTGTATAAATTTGTGATAATTCAGTGTACTGTGATGGAAAATTAATATATCAGGCAATTAATTTTATAACTCAACCCCTTCCTAAGGTATTTTATATGGTACTGTTTCAAGAACCATCTGTTTTACAGTGTAGGAGAAAAGGAACGATTTATATCTGCATCACATGTAGAAGAAAAGAACACTTTAGCAAATATTCCAAAGACAGACCCTCTCCTCTGAGTCTCAATTCTATTACCACAATCTAACTTCCTACTGTGGGAGATGCCTGCTAACTTCTCATCTACCGTTATATCTTCTCCTACTAAGCTTAAAACTATTCAAATTGCTTTTGAATCTCACTCCGCTTTTCAGCTGCTGAATGACCTTGGATAAGATGGTTAACTTAAGCCTCTATTTCCTCTTATTTAAAGTGGGGATTGGAGTAACTATTTTATAATGTTGTTATGAGGATTAAAGGAAATAATCCTTTATAAGGTTTAGTGCATTTTTTAGGATAAAATAAACTCACAGGAGTATTAGCTAGTATTAATTCACTATCTCAGAGAAATTCTGTTACTCCTCCAGGGTTCTTTCCTAGCTTAAAATACCACAAATATTCATAAAATGGCCAGGAATAAATACCTATATGTTCAGGATATAATGCACAAAAGTTTACAAATAATTTCAGTTTGAATGTTAGATTTAAATGCAAATAAACACTTATCTGGCTTTAATAGCAGGTAGATTTAATAAGCAGAACACAATTAAATAGCAGGGATGGCATCCATTCTACCAATGTATTTCATAATGTGCTTTCTGTATTTTAATTGAAACACCTGCTCTTGATTTCTGAAAGTTTTTACTTATTTATGTCTAATTAAAGTAAATAAATATTACTGAGTGTGTGCCCATCATATTTCACAGCTATTTAGTAGTTTTAGAAAAATATTTTCACTTTAAGTCCAAAAGTAAAAACTCAAAAAAATTCTGTCTACTATCCTACTAGATTCATGATTAGTTAATCTTATGAGGATGTTATAATAAGTGATTGCCCTGCCCTGAAATTCAAGAGTTATTACAGTAATGAAGACTAATTATAAGCTATTATAATAATTACTAAAAAGAATATAAAAGGGAACTAAGGAAGCATGAATGGAAAAGAAGGAAAGATACTAATCTGCACATCAAGAGTATTGAAAACTGAGCAGGTGTGAAAAGGAAGAAGAATGGGGATTATAATGCTTCTCTTCTGTGCCTCAACCCATGACCAATGGCTTAGCAAGCCCATTATTTATCTCCACAATATTGAAATCAGGTATAAAAGAGAAAGAGTACATACAATCCCTTTAACTTAGATAAACCTGAATTTAAGTCTCATTTCCACATTTTATGGTGAAAACAACCCTAGAACTTAGGAATCCAGTGATGGCTAAGTAGAGAAACAAAACTACAAATTGAATAAAAACCAAAGACTTCATGAATCATCTATGCAACACTGACAGTTGAAAATATGGGAATATATCAGATAGCCAAAAAAGTTTCAAGGTTTGTTTGCCATAGACTGAAAAAAGAATGATAAGGAAATATCTTGACTTATTTTCTCATTAACTCTTTCATTCATTAATCCTTTTGTTTAAAAAGTTGAACATATATTATCTGTCAAAAAAAGAGGTATGTGCTACTTACATAAAGATGATTGGGACACATCTTTTATCTTTAAAAAACTTATATTTTAGATCTTATTTACTCTTTCAGTTTCTTACACAAGGGAGACAATATGATGTTTATACATATGAGCCTTATTTGTTCCACTTACTAGTATGTTTTCCATAAAATGTGCAATAGATATTGTGAAAGGGAAATAAACCACTCAAAAGGGAAGAACAACAGAGATGGGGGAAAACAGAAAAGAAGGAAGGGGAATATATATATATATATATATATATATATATATATATATAATAGCTAAGATAATCATACTACTAATTCTATTATTCTATTAGTTCATGGAAAGAAAGCAAGTGGTTATATTGTTTGATCTCTTTGAAATGCCTGAATCTTGTAATATATTTTGAAGACTACAGTATACTACAAAGTGACCATTGTTAATTTCATATCATCTTGTTTTGAATTCTTATACCTTTCTTATTATTTTGTTTTCTTTTAATCTCTTTAAAATAAAAAAATATATATTTTAAATGCAGAATCACCCTTGAAAACAAATAATAGTATTCAGTAATGGTACAGTTTCTATTCCTGAAATTTCCTTAGGGCAAGAGAGTTATCAGGGACATTTCGCACAAGTAAACTGATGCTAGGTAAATTGAGAAAGTGTTACGTAAGTAAAGAAATAAAGGGCATTTCATGAAATGTGAATTGGTTCTTGTACACACACACACACACAATCACAGAAACATAAAAATGGATGAAATATTCATGAAACAGCAAATTGTATGACATGAGTGGTGAGATGGTAGGCAAGGAAGAGCGAGATAAAGAAGGGGAAGTGACAGGGTCTTAAGGAATTCAACTCTATCTTTTACATAGGTGATGATCTTCCACTGAAAAATAGAGAAAGGAAAGAGGGATACTGTTAAACTAACTTCCACCCTTTAATCTGAACTTACCATGATGAATATTTCATGTCATTAGAAACAGGAAAAGGATGAGTAAAGTAATATTGTTAGTTTGAAAACTAACAACATAGCATTTTGTGGAAAAAATATCCTACAGTCTGTGGCAAATTGCAAAACTGGTGGCATAGTGGCTCCCACAGAAAAGTCAACTGTTCATAAAGCTGTTCGCAGGAAGCTAAGACAAGAAGGTGGAGAATTTGAGGCCAATTTGTGCTAATTAGTGAGGTCAGAGCCAGCCTGGACTATGTAGAGAGACCCTATCTTAATAAATGAATGAATTAATTAATCATATACATTTGGTATGCTTGTAATCTGGACCCACCTGATCATTATTGCACCAGTCAATGTAAACCTTAGGAAAATGCAAGCCTGGCATTCAAGTTTCTCTGCAAACTTCCATTCCCTTTGAATACAGCCATCGCTCTGTGAGCAAGTCCAGGTCATCCCGCTGGAGGACAAGAGACAGATGGGACAGACATGAACAGAAGCCATCTTGACCAACTTATGTCCACCTGACCTGGCAGGTGACCGCAGCTATAGAAATGAACCCAACCAAAATCAGATTGCCATGCCTCAGCCAGGCCAAATTGCTGGTCTACTGAAATGTGAGCAAAATAGATAGTGTTTGAAACCACTAAATTTTAGAATATTTTGTTACATGGCACTGTGGTGTAGATATGGTTTAAGTGTATCTCCAAAATAGCATGCATCCGGAACTTTTTCTGTGATGCAATAAATATTATTATTATCATTATTATTATTACACTTAGAAGTCATTATGAAAGACTTTGAAACCTTTAAAACAGAGGACCTAGATGGAGGTGGTTGGTTTATGACTGCCTTCATGAAGTGTCAAATGCTGATCTCCTGAGTGGTTAGGTCTCAAAAAAGTGAATTAGTTCCAAGGAGAACCAGTTATAATAAAAGACAGCATGGCCACTCCCCAGTCTATTGTTTCTGACCTGCCATGTGACCATCTTTGACCTGTGCTCCCACTATGTCATTGCCACTTCTGCCCTGCTGAGATTCAGCCATGAAGACCCTCAGAAGATGCTTAATGAATACAGCCTTCTACAAGGCCTTCTATACTTTTTTAATAAAATACCCAGTCTCATGTGTTTTTACACCAACGGCAAGTGGGCTATAAGACAGCAAGAATGACCGAGACAGAGGCTACCACTTTACATGTCAGGGAATGCCAGTTTGTTGTAAAGAAAAACAATCCTCATTGATTAGTCTTTCTGTAACAAAGCCGAACCTGTGATCAATTATCTACGCTCTAGTAATTATTTACATGCACAGTGCAGTACAAGTATTACCAGATTCCAGTCACTTGAGGTAGTGTAGACTGGGGACATTTTAACTCAGTTACTTAAGTACTTTCAAGTCCTTAAAGCTTTCATTATATGCATGTAACAGAAAAAACAATGGTCTCAGTCAAGTCATTCTTATCTTCACACAGTTCACTAGTTTAGAATGTCACCATTTGTATAGTGAAACAATAGGATTGCAGTTTAAAATGAGTATTTTCATACTTTTTTGACTGAAATGGATTTTCATTTTATTTTGTATTAAATTAGTGAAGTGTTTTGATATTTCCCAATCAAGAATTATCCTATTGACAGAAAGCCATGCACATGACAGTCTCTTTGTATTCAAAACTTTAAATCAGGCTCTTGATTTATGTCTATATTTTTTACATAATGATTTTCTCTTAACTTGAAGCTTGTGATTTGAGCTCACCCTTCTGTGACTGTATTGTTTTATATTAGAAAGCCAAATATTTTGTTTATAATTACCTGGTGTGACATTAAGATAAAGAAGAAATTAATTACAGGAAGATTTTTTTTGATATTTGCCCTTCTGAAATGGCATTTTATAATCAACTAGAATTGATTCTTTTTAAATAACTCACATTTTATAGTATGCATTCCATCACCAGGTTCTGAGAATTCCCGTATTACTGTACCCTGTACTACACTAAGACTCATCATTGTGAAGATAATAACCATTCATTAAGTAAAACCTTGTACTTTATAATTTTTGTAATTGCATTCATTTCCTTAGCAAGGTTGAATATCTTTTTATACACTTATTTGAATTTTCTCTTTTGTTATTTCCTAGTTGCATCTTTTGATAACACTTCAAATAATTAGATACTATTTCATCTCCAGCCTTCCCTTCTTTCATTTACCTATCCTTCTTCTTTCCATTTCCTATCCTATTCTTCCCTTACACTTTTCTTTAAACACTATTTTGTAGTAAAAAGTGAAAGTGTATGCACAGATGAATGTAATGAGAATGAAACTTCCACCATGCATAGGAGCCTTTGGTAACTTTCCTTCCCCAAACTCCCCCTTCAGAAGCCACACATAGTTTAGCCAAGGCCCCCAAATCAATAACTCCTTTAAAGAATGACTTGAAGAATACTCATTCTAGCAGACCAGAAAATAATGAGTATTGTCATAAAACTGTAATTCCATTTGTTCATATGCCTCAGTCATCTCATCGGGGTGCTCCTACTTCCTGAACCCAGACATCCTGGATTCCTTATGTCTTACTTGAGCTGAATAGTTTAGAATCTCATACTGCAACATACATAACTCTTCCAGGAATCAATATTCTAAAAGGTATGGCAGGAGGGAGGCCATATGGTTGGAGGGAGGCTGAAATGTGCAGAAAAAAAAACATTTATTCCATTCCCCAGTAAATATGCATAGGAATGTAAAGCAATTATTGTCAAAGTGCAGGTACCTGGATCACCAGAGGTGACATGCAAACATAACCCAGCATCTTGTTAGAAATACAAATTCTCAAGACTTACTTTATAGCTACAGAATCAGAAGGCCTAAAGAAAGACCTAAAATCTGTGTTCTACAGTTCTCTAGAGGATTCTGTGGCATTCCCAAATATAAGGACTTCTGGTGTTATGCCTGCCTTCCTACTCCCAATGTATTATTTCTAGGTTGCTGTAGTTTTGTCTTTGTAACTCTTGAGATGCATTATTATGACACTTAATTCAAAGGTTCCCAAAGTGGTAATAACATAAGACAGGATATTAAATTAGAAATAATTTTATTCCTCTTTAAAAGTGCAATTAACTTTTAAGACTCGCACTGACCTTCTTCAGCCTGATCAGATTTTGGAACTTTAATAAGAGGGGTGGGAGTTTCTAGGTGATCATCCAAAGTTCCTGCCAGGAAGACTCTGAGAGACCATTCATCTATTCAGTGATATGGTCACCGATACCTGTGACTGGTGCCAGGGAATGTGGCAACCACTGGGTTACAAAACTTCACCAAAAGACCTGGACCATGACCTCACAGAAATCAGAGTCTAGAAGGATGATCACATGTATTGTAAAACGATCAAGGTATTTGATTCTAAACTATGATAAGGATCAGGATGGAGACGCCTAGGAATCTTTGAAAGAAAAGCGTCATAGTCTAAATACAGAAACAATTTTTTTCCTAAAGAAGAAATTGAACATAGGAAAATACCAAGACTATCCTTGTCCAGATGTTTATATACTTCCTTGAAGGTAATGAGGCACATATTTAGGAAAATTAAAATGTAGCATAAAGAAAACTTATTTCCATCCTTTTCCTTTGGCATAAAATGAATATGCAAAACTTCCCTGCCATGGTATTTATTCTTTTTATCCTAAATATTTGTATAATTGTTAATATTACAAGGGTGCCAGCCCATCAGATTTGAATAAAATATTGAATGTGTATTCTATCCAATTCATCAAGGTGAGAGTAATAAACAGTTTTCAGCTGACTGAAAGTGAGGCATTTCTTATCTATAGATTTGGTGTTCAAGTTGGTTTTGACCAAATGAGAAGTGGTTTTGCCCATTAAAAATAAGTTCAAATGATCAAGCATCCCAGAACTACAACAGTCAAGGAAAAAGTTTGTCAGCGCAGCCAAGAAAGTGAAAAAGAATACAAATTCTAAGTTAGGAATCAGAGCCAGGGCTTTAGCTCAGCAACATAAGCACCTGCCTTGCAAGTGTGAAGTCATGAGTTTGATCCCCAGTACCAAAAAAAAAAAAAATCAGAGACAGTTGGCAGGTCACAAAGGCCATAGACAATAAGCTGATCAATAAGCAATTGATGATGCTCAATAAAGCAAGATGAAGGAAAAGTTGCCTAAGATAATATACACCAAGTGGATAGAACAAAACCAATTCTTGATACTCAACTTTTGTAGTTAATTGAAAGGAGAAACAAGTTATGTCCAAAATGGTAGGAAATAGCAAAATATTTCCAGGGAATGATTACCATGAGGAGAAAAATCATGCCCTCTACTGGCCTATAGCAGTGCGATAGTTTCTACAAAGGAGCATTTTCTTCCATGACCAGAGGAAAAACAGTAACCTCACTCTCCTTGGAAACATTTAAATGAAAAGTAGGGCTAATCGTGTGAGTAGGCAAAAAAAATTATAGCCCCATAATGAGACATAATTTCCTATCCCTACATAGATACCTATTATTTTATTTCAATTTTTATTGCTTATGATTTTAATTCATTTTTTAAAAGCTAATGAATTTCACATGGTTCTAAAACAACAGCAAAATTGTGAAGCACGTATCATTAGGAAGGATGTCTACCTCTGGTCTTCAGTTGGCTAAGCCCACCACCCCACCTCCTTTCCTCACCAGGTTATCAATATTACTTTTTGACTGGAAATTTCCTTAAAGCTTGTAAAACGATAAAGTTTACTTTTTCTATACTCATCTATCAGTTTTACACCAGCTCATCAGGCTTCATACTCTATTCTATGCCTTGTATTTCTCGTATAACATTGTATCTGAGTGATCTTTCCAAAACATCACACATATTTTACAGTTGTACATTGTCATAGTGCTTTTGGTATTGCTATAATAAAGAATTCATAAAGAGGTTTATTTTGGCTTAAGGCCTTAGAGGCAGGAAAGCTCAAGAAAATGGCTGCACATCTGCCCAACTTCCAATGAAGAGCTGGTGTGGGAAAGGTGGTGGGATAGTGGAAGGAGAAGTGGGCACATGCAAGAGGACAGAGATTCAGGAAAGGCTGAGTTGCTGCACAACAAACCCACTCTTAGTCACTAAAACAGTCCCATGAGACCTAACTCATTTCCATGAGAACTACTCCAGCCTCAAAAGAATTAATCCAGTCTCTGAAAACAGATTAATCTATGCACAAAGATGACCTCCCATGACCTCTTCACTTCCTGTTCGTAAAGTCCCACCATCTTTCAATACCATATATTAAGGAACAAGCCTCTAACACCTGAACCTTGATAAGACAAACCACATCAAAACCACAGCACCCATCATTGCACTACCTTGAAAGACTAATTTATGACTACTACTCTGCTAGTCCTAGTACCAGTGCTGTATTTAAACTGTTTCTAGTATTTTCTGTGAGGGATTAAAAACTGATGGTCAACTTAATGCCAGCCATTAAATCAGCATGGTGCTGAGCGTAGATGGTCCACCTGAGGAAAGTTGCCAGCATAAATAGAGACATGGAGAAGATGAGAGAGGTGTTGTGGATTTCTCTAAGTGCTGCTGTTGGTTCTCCTGGAGGAGCTCATCATGACTAGTTTCCCCAGTGTGAGTTTGGCCATTGTCATCAGAGGAGAATATGAGTTCGACCATTGTCATTGGAGGAGCTCGACCTCGTTGGCGTTAGTGTCTGTGGTTCACTTTGAGGAAGCTCTGGTTCTTACACTGAGCATCACTTCCTGGCTCCAGAGAGGAAGATGTGTGCTGCTTAATCTCCAGGACAAATTCGTCATGCTGGCTTCCTGGCATGTACTCAAGGGTTCTTATCATCCGAGGAGCTTGGGACCTCCATGTTGCTGAGGATGGCTGTGGTGCTTTTCAGGACATCCCTGGTCTTTATTATGAGCATGTCTCCTCAACTCCAGTGTAGAATCCTCAACCTACCAGCACAGCTCCTTCATCCCACTGGCATAGACTTTCTAGCTTCCACCGCTGACTTTGGGCCTTCCCAGTGCAAATCCGTAGAAGACACTGGCATGAGTCCTTCTCCTGGGTTCTAGACCTCCAGTTGGACTCGTGGGAGGCATTGTCATGGGCTCTAGGTTTTCATCTGGACTCATGCAGGACACTGCTGTGGGATCCAGGCCCTTGGCTGAATATTCCAAGTCTTTAGTGTTGTGGACAGATTTCCTGCACTCTCTTGTGTTAAACTCTGGGTGACCATCATAAAACAGTATTACAAATTCTGTGTCCTGATTCTAATTGTTCTTCTCACAACCTCTGACTATATTTTCCAACCAAAATATTTCAATTAATTAATAGCTTCAATTAATAGCTTCAATGGATTCTATTTTAGGTGTTTATATATTTCATCACCCAGAAGCCAAATCATGAAAGAGTCAAATTCCATTGGTTTTTGTAAGTTTGACAAGTATTGACCAATTGTAGCCTGTAGAGAATTTTCAAATTTATCCCAATACCAGAAATGCATGACAAAGCCCATGACTTCAGAGCCTGGCCCAAGTGTGCATCAAACTTTTCAAGTTTTGCTCACTTAATAAATGAAAAATGGATTATGACACAAATTTATATTATACATGTGTTTCAGGGTCTTCTCATATTAAGCAGCCATTTCTATTATGGCTTGTGAACAACCTCCATATATTATTTACCCGTTCTCTATTGATGAACTATAGATTTGACCTTGAAAACTTTCAACAGTTTGGTAAAATAACCAGCCAGTAACAACATCAGCCCAATGAGAATCGATGCCAGAGCACATAACCGGTAGGCTTATAGCATCTCTTCCAGTGGAAAATTGGCCTAATTGCTGGTCCTTTTCTAAGAGATTTTATTATGCAAGAGAAGTTAATACATTTTTCAAATTTACCACTTATATTTTGAAATGATTTATATTATTTTGGGAGGAAAATTCAAATGTCTTTAATTTTAGATCACTGTACAATCTGCATAATGTTCCTATTAGAAAATGTTTCTCACTAAAAATTTTTAGCAAATTCTTTCTTATATCCATATAATTTCATATTTTCATCTTTTAACTCTAAACATTTGGCTATTGCATGTACCCTTAATATATACTATGATATATAAACAAAACCATCACTATTTTTTAGACAGTTCCTTAATCATACAACTCATTGATTGACCCATCTTCCCCAATGCGTTGGCTATAACCATGTCCACATGATAAATTTACATACGAACAGAAAGTCATTTCCGTGATTTCTATTATTTCTATGATCTGAACCATATTGATTTAATTAGTGATTTTTTATCTTATTCCTTACATATTGTAAGTCTACTCTCATTGATCTGTATCAAAGTTGTCCTGTTTATTCTTGTATATATTCCTACATTGGTTTTAAAGTCCCATTTTCCTTCAAAAAAGATGCAGCTTTCATTTTCATGTACTATAGAGGGATAATAATCTATAAGGAAATTGGTAGTATTTAGCAAAACTTTATGTGCATATACCCTCTGGACAAGTAATCCAACAGATTTTTAGCAACAATGTAAAAAATACAAAGGAATTTATTAAAGCATTATTAGTAAATGTAAAAAACTAGAAAAACTTAAATTATTATTAATAGGGAGTTAATAGTATAAAATATATTTGCCTACACAATGGCCTAATGTATAATTCTAGAAATGATTGGAGATTATCCTAAAAGTCTACCTGTTAGGGAACAAGTTGAATCAAATACTATCTGTTGAGGTTTTAAAATTTCACTTGTTTCTCTGAGCTTTTATACTCTGTTAATTTTTGGAGTATTTTTGTTTCTTTTCATGAAGATAGACAGTGATTTATCTAAATTCTTCTTTGAAAAAACTAACATTCATATTGTAACTATGCAATTTTTTTCTCTTCTAATACATTTTATAATCTTGAGATTCAGATGTTTAACTTTATCTTACATAAATATTTAAGCCTATGAATTTGTTAGAAGCCTATGAATTACATAGTTCAGAGAATCTAACAGTTGCTAAATATAATATTTTCATTAGCATTATTTTTCAGAATTCTATAATTCTGGTATGCATTCTACACTGATTCTAGAGATGTTTACAAGTTTCTACTTTTTGCATGATCATGTATATGCTTGCTTACTTTGTGTGTGTGTATGTGTGTGTGTGTGTGTATGAGTGTTTTGATATCCAGGAAAAATTGTCTTTTATTTCATATTTTTTCTTATTTTACAGGTTAATTAGAGAATTTTTCTATACTAATGTTTTGAAGTTTATTGAGCTTGCTATGGTTTGTCTTCATTTTTTTTCTGTGTAGTGCTGTTAACTTTTTAATGTTTATTCCAGTCTATTATTACACGTGTGTGGCACATAACACTTGCATACTTTGTGAGGAGTTGGTTTATGTACGTGATACATCTTCATTTCTTTTTTCACTCCCTGCCCCTCTCTCTTCCTTTCACACATCTCTCAGTTCTCTTCATTTTAGTAAGTAATGTTTCTACTCCTGTGTGGAGCTGGTAAATGTACATAATATTTCTCAGTTCTTTTTTTTCATTTCTTATCACTTCCCTCCCTCTCCAATTCCTCTATCTTTTGATGCCCTTATCCTTTGAGAATGATCTATCTCCCTAGTTCTGACCATCTTCCATTTATTTTTCTCTTTATTTTTACTCTGTGTTTTTCAAATAAGAGAAAACATGTGATATTTAAACTTGTGTATTTGATTTATTTCTCTTAACATTATGGTCTCAAGGTGCAGTTTATGAACTTTTTTAATGGTCAGTATTTGTGACTATAGTAAGGTCATTTGAAAATAATCATTTTTTTCAGGAATCAAGACTTGGGGGAAGGAAGCAAGGAAAAGAGATTTAAAAAGAGGAGAGAAGGAAAAAAATGAAACAATAGTTTTGTAATTAGGGACAGGAAGAAATCTTGAAAGGAGAAGGAGAAATATGAAAAAACAATGAATTAAAATATATTATGTACAAGTACAAATTTTCCACAGTGACTGTGATTGTTATATTTTGCAAACATGTCCTAATAAAAAATGTAAAAGACATGAAAAAAACTTGGTATATATTCTAATCAGATACTTTTAAAATTATGTAATTTAGATTAACATATTTTTATATTTTCTTCAGTTTCCTCTGTTGTGCAATGAGAGAAGAAAAATTATGTACTTCTAATAAAAGTACATTTACTTCTAATAAAATAATATTCTTCTATTTCCCATAATTTTATCTTTTAATGTTATTGTTATTTGAGGTATAGCTACTCATAATGTTTATCTTCATTGTCAATACCTCATATTGCTATTATGAGGTTTTGTTATTTGAATAATTATTAGTCTAACTTGCAGTCCATTTAATCTTTTAAAATCAAGATCTTTACATTGTTTGTTTGCAATATTTGTAGACGAGTGATGCGTTTACTCACTTTCCCCAAAATTTTCTGGATTATTTTGCTCACTGAAATTTTCTCAGTCTAAAAGTTAGATTTGTTTACAATCTGCTCATATACATTTATTTTAGTAGATGGATTAAATTCATTAATTTTGTTGACATTCAGATATCAACAAACATTGCCCTGCCAGAAATACTTTGTTGCCAAACTCTTTCTGTGGGATGTGTTTATGAAGAATATTCCTCATAGGTTTAAAGCATGGCTTCTTCGCCATCTTTCCCCAGGACCTCTACTGCACTCTCTCCATAATTCTCCCTCAGAAAACAGGTCTGTATTTCAGTGATCAGCTCCATATGCACAATTTTTAAATGTCTCTCAGCCTCATTGGTCAGGTAATGAAATGGATTTTTGCGTGATCTATGAAGTCATGCTCAACACTACACAGGTGCCTTACTTTTCTAATTCTTGCCTCAAGGAGTCAATTGTAGATTTCTAGTTTTCTAAGAGACATACTGAATAATCTGTCTTCCAAGATAGACAACTTTTTGAAAAAAAAAATGTATGAAATTTTTGTCCTTAAATATGAACTCTGTATTACTCTCAAAATAAAGCTGTCCAACTTACTGACAGATCGCTGTGCAGTTCTCATTTTGTTCTCCTTGTTTAAAATGCTGTCTTCATGTGTGAAGAGCTCACTCATTCTTTAGCATCCACCATCAACTTGGAACTTTTTCTTGTCTCCTTCATATATTCTTATCCTCTCCAGAATGAAAATCTTCTACAATAGATCACTGATTTTTGCCTTTATAAAATTTATTCCAGTATTGTGAATTGCTTCCATATGTAAACAGAATTCTTCTACAATTAAACTGAAATTATCTCCAAAAAACGGATGGGTTTTCTGAATAATTTTACAAGCACATAGCTGTCAGCAATATTCAGCTGCAGAAAGCAGAACTCATTAAAAGTTTGTTTATATTTATTAGTACCTTAGTATAAATTGCCTATTCAGCTTACTGGTTTTAGAGAAATAAAAACATAAAAAATGTGTAGAAATCAGATTAATTATGAAAGAAACCTTAATGGAAAGTATTAGAGATGAGCAGAAAGCTCATATGCACCTGGAAGCAAAGAAAAGGTAGAAAAAAGGAAGACAAGCAGAAGATTAGAATACAAACGCTTGTATTTGCCCACTTTTGTTGGGATGTTCTCATTTTCCAAGATCAAAACTGTAAGTTACAGCATACTTGATGAATTACCATAATTTTAGATTTTTTCACACCTTATAACACTTTTTATATACAGAAAAAAACTAAATGAATCTTAAATAAACACTAATATATTCACTTCCTCAATTCTACTATAAATTTTATTTATTTCTAACCACATGCTTGCTCAGCAACCCACTCATCAATCTCTCCAAATAGTTGCACATTTTAAATAACAGAAACTTTACACTTCTATTTAAATACTGCAGAATGCATGATTATGAACTAGAGTTCAGTATTTTTGACAGTACCTTTTCTTTTGTTGTAAAATTCACTATATAAGATACTATTATCTCACCACTATATGATGCTTATCTCTGGGCATGCCTAGCAACCATGATAAAAACAAGTCAGCTAAGTAATAGTAACATGCTCTTTAAATTTCAAATTTTAATCTTTACTTATTTATTGATCACTTATACCTGACGTAATTAGTTCAACATATGACATGGTAATTATCAAGTAGTGTAAATAACTCCACTGAATTTTTTTATGCTTTCCTGAAAATAAGATTCTTCTTTCACACATAAGCCTGTAGTCCATAGACCAAGTCATTGTATGCAGCAGACAGGTCCTAGGGAGTTTGTCCAGCCCCCTGCTTCCCAACCCTCTTTCTCTGGCTATTGCACTCTGTAAGTTGATTAAAACTCCACATGAGAATGTTTTATAAAGTGTTGAGTCTTTTCCATTGTGAAATTCTTGCATTAATACCCAATGGAATAAAGTTTTAAAATATTTATTGAACTTTGTAAATGTATACAGCTGTATAACTCAAATACCAGTCAAGACACAGAATATTTTCCTACCTTCTGTATCACACCCATTGCCAATGAGTCACTAGAGCATGACAAGAAACAACTTTTATTCTATTTGTTTGGCTTTTCTTACTATGTAGTAATCAATGGAAGCTATGATCTAAGACCTCCAAGAGATGCCTAAAAACCACAGATAATATCAAATCTTATATATACTATATTTTACACATATATGTACCTATGATAAAGTTTAATTTATTAACTTCAAACAGTAAGAGATTAACAATTAATAATAAAAGAGAACAATTATAGCAATACACTATAATAAAAATTATGAAAATAATTTTCTTAACTTCTCTATCAATCCTAACAAGTATTTAAAATTATTTATGCTTCATAAGTTCTTCCAAAAACCATTTACAGGTTTTCACTTTAATTCATGCATTGTAGCTTTTATGAATTTTTATCAGCAATAGTGAATGATTCCCAGGAATATGTTATATCTAGATTAGAATCAGCATCAATTGATATTGAATTTTGTCAAGTATTAAGCAAGTATATATGGCCTCATCAAATGAAATTGTGCCCTGGTCAGGGAGCTAAAGAAATGAGGCTGTGTTTTGAGGAAAAAAACATAACCTCAACATTTTCATTTTCATAGCAAGTAGATTCAGGGTGGCCATATGTGTCATTTATTAATAGCACTTTTAATTATAACTCTTCCTCCTTTGAGTACCCTTTCACTTCTGGGACGAAGCATTGGAAGGACCATTCCATAAACAAATGATTATCACCCATAATCAGAAGGATTATGCTGTCAAATTAAAAGCAGGTAGTTTTTGCTGTTATTTTCGGAGCACATGGATTTGTTCTGTTTACACTATGCATGGCTTTATCCTGTGTCCTGTACATTGCCACATAGTAACTAAAGTAATCTGTCTTGTGTTATATGTTGTGGTGTAACCTTTGCACTTTTATGAACATAGGTTCTATTGGATGTCTTCTTCTAATGGCGCTTGGTTTCATCACAATCAAAGCTTTGCTTTTGATTCTATTCTTCCTCTTCAATCAATTTATACAACTCTGCTGGAAATGCGATAGCAGTTTTTTCATTGGCAGAGATAGCCTTTCCAATAAATTCTGTATTTTCCACCTCAAACCTATTTCTGAATCTATATAATCATATCTTACTTCTAGTCTTCATATAGGCTCCTTGCTTTCTAGGTCAACATATTACAGTCAGTCAGAATACATTTTCTGTTCTTGTGTTCCATCCACAGGGTTAACATTCATCTGAATGTTATTCATCTGAAGTATTTATGGTGAACTGTGGCTGCAACTTTTGCAGTTTGGTGTATATTAGCAAAACAACCATGAATTTCTTTTTCCTTCTTCACAACTTAACACACAGAAGATTTATGCTTACTGTACATCTTGACAACTTTAGTGTATAATTTTTATTATGTTGAGAATTGTTCATCTAAAGTAAATGCTGTAGGAAGCCCTCTCAAAAAGTTCTTGGACCTATCCAAATTGCCAGCATCATTGCTCTTGTGCTTTGGTAATGTTCCTAAGTAATTGGATACGGTAACCGTCCATCTGATAAGACAGCTACCAAATGACTAACAAATCTAAATCCTCCATTCATTATGATAGAGCTAATGCAGAGACAAAACTTTGCAAGAATGGAGATCAACATTATAATTTTGTTTACTAGTGCTAGTTTTTAATAATTTGCCTGACATAACCAGTTATACCTCTTCAATGTCAAAAATCAGTTTGCTGAAATTCTGAGAACCACAAAAGAATTGAGATTAGAGCTATATAACCATGATTGTCCTGATTATAATATGAAATAATAAAAAAATATTGCAACACTGTCTTTTTACATTCACACTAGGGGATATGATAGTTTATATAAGATAAACTCTTTAAGCATATTAACTAAAGTCAATGAGGATTGTATTTTTTCTTGAGTAGACAATTAAAAACTATAAAGCTATATGTGATGCATATTTTAATACAAAGTAATTCACATAATAAAAACATCTGTAGAAAATAATTTTTGTGCTTTATGGTTCCACACTTCTTGGAAACAAAAGTGAAATCTTTAAATAGAACAACAATCTAAACTGTGGAAGAAAAGAAAAATTTATTCTCTACAGTGATTTTTTCTCTTAAATTTGAAATAAAAAGTCCATGGTCCAAAAATGTAATAATTACTTTAAGGTAAGGATAATTATCAAGGAATGTTCTTTTGTTCAGGCTATCTTGGGTCCTTTAAGACTTATTTCTAATCCTGAAAATTTATGCTAGAATCTATGCCAGTATTTATTAGATACAGACAGACTCTATGCTAGGTAATGTTGAAGGCCTTGGAAATGCAAAGATGTGTAGAACCCAAAAGTTTCCTGTCATTACAGATTTTGCCTTATAAAAGAAAAACAGAATTGATAATTAAGTGATATATCTAGTGGTGATAAGTGTTTTAAATGGTTGATACATTGTGTCAATCTGAGAAGTTTAAAAGTTTAACTAAGCAACTCTGGACGGGGCTGAGGTCTTCACATTGTAAACACCCTCAACCTGTGCAAGAAGACTGCAAAAGATTGTGTGAGTGCTACACCCGCCATACAGGGTGAGAGCTTGCTTACAATACAAGGGAGGGAAAGAGGTTCCCTCTCTTTGCCCTTTTGCTATGGTTGCTTTTGCTGTCTTCTGCCACCTTGGAGTGTTGCCCCAGTGCCATGCCACTCTGCTTTGGAAGCAGCTGATTATAGACTGAAACCTCCACAAATTACGAGCTAAATAAACCTTTCCTTCCTAAATTTTGGTGTTAGGTATTTTGTCCCAGAAATGAGAGAAAAGTAACCAATGCAGTTCTCTAGACAGAAATAAAACAGGATAAAATCTAGTGAATGGTAGCAAGGAAGAGTGTTATTTTGCTAGGCTGGCATGGGAAAGATCATCTGAGAAATGAACATGAGATAACAACCCATTTTTCTTGCTGGAGGAAAATAATTTCAAGGAAGAAAAAGGGGAAAAGTTGTATATACAACTTTCAGAAATTCAGTGAGGTGGATGCAGGAAAAAGAGTATGGTGACATCATACAGTGTGTTTCAGAATAACATACGCCTTCACTTTTTCCTTAATAAGGAGGAAGCTCATTAGATGACACAGAGCAGAAATGTAACATGATGTAATGGTTGTATGATTAATTCCTTCTGTCTTCTTCCAGTGGTGTTGATCGAGAATGTCTCTCAAAAGTCTCATGTGTTCATAGATGGAGACTTTGGAAAGTGACTGGGACATGAGTTGTTATATTCACCACTGGACTGATCCACACCTCCCCTCTACTACCTGGTTGCCGTGAAGTGAGCACTTTTCCTCTCCCGTCTTTTCCATCTCCCCTTTTCTACCTCCAAGCTGGATGGCCTTGGTCCCAATTCCCCAACCCAAGGACCAGATCAAACATCTCCTTTAAATTATGGGTGTTGGGTATTTTGTCCCAGTGAATTCTGAACTGTAGTTTCTGTGTTATCACCTCTTGCATCTGACCCTTTGTCTATGGTCAGTTCAACAGGAAGAAATGAAAATTGTTAGATCTTTCTATACTTAAATGTAAAACAAATTATGCAGATATTCTGAAATACAATGCCTCTACTACATATTCAAAGTCAATTACTCTACACTAATTGAAATTTTATTCAAGGTCAGCCAATTACATTACAGATTTACCCTTAAAAGTATTACCATCAGTATGTTACAAAATGTGGATAGGACTGTCCATTTTTTAGTTAGTTAATATATAATCTTCTCTTATATATGTCACCTCTTGCTCTATGGCCCTTTCTCCTATCATAACTCTTTATTATAATGAACTCCACTTGTCACATGTCAGTGAGATCCACTGTATTTTGAGCACAATTCTAAGGATTAATGTTTCAGAAAAATTGCAAAATTTAAGTGAGAAGTGTGAGACAAATTGGTTCCCAGGGAAATATTAATCATGTTTAACTTTCAACAAGTTAATATTCCACAGCCGAAAATGCTTTAAGTGTGTATATGCTTTCATAAAGAGGAAGTCATGCCATGATTTTTTTCCAAATACTGAATATCACTCATTGTGTTTTTCTTAATGATTGAATATATGCTTAGTTTTATAGAATGTTCATTGGGTTCTGTTAAAGGTATTCACTATTAAGTGGTACTTAAAGATGGTAGGATGTAATATTGTCAGTTATGTGGCCAGTGATAAAATAATCTTAGGTAATAACATTAATCATCCACAAAGCACTAAAAGCAGGTAGCTTTAGTGAGTGATTTGTAAGTTTCACTAACCAATTTGCTTCACTTAATAAACAACCTACGAAGGAGCATAAAACCTGTGAACCAAAACTACAATGAAATACAGAATAAGCAAAAAGCAGTACATGAAAAGACAATGAACCAACAGAGAAGAGTAAAATGCAGAGGATTTAAAGAATGTTACCATCTAAAGTGTGAAAACAATTGGCTCCTAGCAAGAATGAAGCAGAAAAAGACTATTTTAGGCCATCTACATTTGTACAATTTTAAGTGTCCCTGAAAATAACTTGAAAAATAGTTGGGGAAAACATTGGCAATATTTTAATGTTACCTTTAAAGGAGTATAATGTGCCATTTTATATCCTGAGAATTACTGTGACTATATATATATATATATATATATACCATTGAGTGTCACATATCCAAATCCGTGGGACCAGAAGTGTTTTGATTTGGATTTTTTTTCAGGTTTTAGAATATTTGCATATAGATAATGAGCTATCTTGTGAGTGAGGTCCAAGTCCTAATTACAGCAATCATTCATTTTCATGCTTCTACACTTAGCACAGTGGCTTTGTGCAATAATTTTTTCACTTGCCTTTTGAGTTTCAGATTTCAAAGCATTTTGGATTTCATAATTTTTGGATTAGAGATGCTGAATCTGTATAATGGGCATTTACCTCCGTGACTACAGCTTTCCGTCACCACCATCATCCTCATCCCACAGACTAGGGTGCGGTGGATACCAGGAGACTCAAAGGAAACTCTTCTAAACTCAAGGAGAATGTTAGATCTGAAGCAGAAACAGCCTAGCAGCAGCATTCTGTAACAAGGCTGCGTCACAGTGGAAACACTGCCAGATGTGGGGTGGGAAGTTCTAGGTTCTAGCTCAGGTTTTCTACATGGGCAATCTTGGGGAAACTGCATCATCCTGTAAGCTGTTTCCTCACTGGGAAGCTTGATGGCAATTTTTAACTCTTAAAGAGCAACCATGACTTCATATACAAAAAGAGCTCAGAACTGCAGCAGAACCCAAATTCCAGTGTTGGTGACATACCAGAACCCATCACTTAATTTCTACTTTCACTCAGACTTGAAATTCACATTTGTTCCATCATGGGAATCCATAGACCCAATGCTACAGACTGTCACCACCAGCACTCCTAAAAACCTCATGCAGTCCTAAGTGGGGCTTTTCAGAGGTAGCTGGATCTAAGGGTGTGAGGCTGGGATTAAATGTGTAATGCTGGGATCAAGGGCGTGTGGTTACTAAATTAGTCCACTGATTGGTTTGGCATAGATCCAAGAAGAATAGGAGTAGGAGTACTACCGTCTCTACGGGTGAATATCCTGGGTGGAATATAAGGATCAGAAAGAGGATCATCACTTATCACTTGTGGCTTGCTGCATTTCCTGGCATCCGCCTGCCATGAACTGTTTCTCCTCTGTGATGCCCTTATGCCATGACTCCCTGCCTTGGAGCCAGCTGATTATGGGCTCCAAACTACACGCCAAAGTAAGTTTTTCCTCCTTGAACTTTGGATGTCAGGTATTTTTGTCTCAGCAATGGGAAAAGTAGCTAAGACATCCAGCAAATGTATTATTTGTTCCACATGAGGGGTCCGCAAAGCCTCGGCACATGTTTGCTGTGCAGTCCACTTAGTGTTAGGAGAAGTAATTTAGGTAATGTTACTGATTTGAATAATAATGACAGCAAACAATGTGCCAGACACTGTTATGAGTGCAATACCTTGTCCACTTATTTAATCCACACAATGAGCTAACAAAAAGAGTTATTTTTCTGTGCCTAAAGGCACAGGCAGCAAAGAGAATAAAATCCCCAGTGTCTTAGAACTGTTTCTAAAATAATGATAAGCGTGATTTTGTGCAGCTGCTCTTTGCATTCCCTTAGCTTCAGTTTGTTTTAAGAACACAAGAATCTCTCCGAACCCAGGATACAGAATTCCACACAAATGTCCAAGTGGCTGACTGCATAGGAGAGGTGCATAACAGCTGGAATTACAGCTAAGGAAGAGGAAAGATCAACCTAATTCAATTCCAATGCAATTAATCAAAACAACTTTTTCATAAACTGCTGGGAATTATAAATAATAGAGGAAATCTTCCTTTCACTTTATATCTTTCCCAATTTTTTCTGTGTACTCAAAAATCAAGGACTTCTTTTTTACACTAATGGCTGGTATAGTCCTTTCTCAGATTGTATCAGATCGTTAGAAGTATTAAAGAGCCCATTCGTAAGATGTCACAAAGGCAGAATAAAGACAGATTCATTTTGAGAAGGTTCAGTGGCATTTTTGACATTTTCACCTCTGAAGTAGTATAATGTAATTCATTAAAAGTATAATGTAAAGTCATTAAATTTTCCATTATAATGAGATATTTCTTTTCCTCTTACAATATACCTTATCTTTACATATCAAATTCTTTAGCACATAATTTTTCTATTTGCAAAAATATGAAGCTCCTCTTTTTAGCTTTCTTTTTAAATTCCATACCTTAATATAAATCTAAGAAGTGTGAGCCAATGCTGATATTTCCTTATAAATTGGACTTTCTTTCAAAACAGTTAATGTTTAAATAAGACAATATGTACCCTCTTCTCTAAATGTATCTATTATTTCTAAATATATTTCATATTCATAAACTTTTAGTATTCATTAGTATTTTAATATTAAGAATAAAATAGTTTTAATTGCTTAAATTATTCTATATTATTCTGTTTTAATGTGATATATAAGGATATAGTTAGAAACAAATTTGAGAGTTTAAAAAACTGTGGTTAAAAAAATAGAGATAGATCATATTCCAACTTGTAATATTTGGACATGATATTGTCTTTAAAATCCTGAATTACAACATTACTTTGACAAAGGAATCAAGAATATCGAACATTGAAAGAAAAGAAAGGTTTTGGGGAGAGATAAGAGAGATAGAGATCTAGCCACTGACAAAAGAGTGTTTGGTAAAAGAAAAGTTGATCCAATATGGGGACTGAATGTATTTTTGTACTAGTGAAGAGTTCATGTCAGAGATAATAAAGAAGGATCAGGGATAGGTAACCAAAAGCAGGCTTTTGGACACTCCATAGCCATTTAAGGACCTCGAACTTCCTCCTAAATGAATAGTTCTCAAACCTGAGTGTGCATTAGAATCACCTGAAAGAGTTGTTAAGACAGCCGATCTCTCCTCTCCAGAGTTTCTGATATACCCTGTCTGAGGTGAAAACAGAATTTGCATGTCTAGCAGTTTGCTTGGAATTGCTGGCCATATTTTGAGAAACTTCTGAAGGACTTTCAGTAACGTCTCTTTAGAAAACTCACTTTTGCTGTGGAGTGGGAAATAGAGATGAAAGGAGAAAATGTAATGGACAGAAAGATAAGGTTGCTGCAGTGCAGGGAACGCAGCAGAGGAGGAAAAAAGGGGAGAGTGGGGAGCTTTCAACAGTCCAGGATTGTTCTCAAACTGTGGCTTGACCACCTGAATGAATGGTTGTGGCCTCGCCTGCAATCACACTGGAGAAAGGACCGGTTTCAGGGAGAACAGTGTTGGAGGTGTGAGAGTGAAGAGGTGATGGTGTTCTGGAAAGCATTGAGCAGCCTGCTCTCTAGGTGGAGGGGCCAGGAGTGGAAGGTTTCAGTTGGCAGTGCTCAGTACCTTGCCTACCTAATTTTGAGACCTTCCAATTTAAAGAGGAGGCAAATGACAAACAGCCACACACTATGATGCCTCATTGCCACCATACAGGCAGAAAGACAAATGCTGGAGCTTAGACTGTTACATAGGGCTTGTGAGGAGAATTCAGGGGCACACTAAGTTCCAAGTACAGTTGTTAAGGTTCGACCAGATGAGCAAAGCACAAGTGAGTGTCTATTTGTAACACTGGGTCACAATATACATGAGAATTGGGCAACTAATGCAATAAAAGCGTTGCTCTCAAGAGATGTGGGGAAAGAGTCTTGGGAGAACAAGCAGAGCCTCCGTGCATAGCGCAGATGTCAGCCATCAGGCAGCAGTCTCCTAGCAACTAGCTGTGGTTTGAAACCATGGTTCTTGCAAAGCCGAAACTAGAATAAAGCGGTGACTTGGTGTTAAGAGATGGAGATGTTAGATTGCCTAAACAAGTGTTTTTGTCTGAGGTCAGCCTTCAAGCAATAAAATCAGGCCCCTAGAATGAGGAGAGATTCCAGGAAAGTGAAAATCCTAGTTATACAGACTAGGATTTTCCTAGTCTGATGTGCCTTTCAGAGGTATGTCGCAAGTAAAGACAAAAATGCCAAGCTTCGTAAATTTGGGATAAATAGGGCGTGGATTATGATAGATCCTAGGATCAAAGACACTGAGGGCAGGGTTCTACATCCCAGAAGAGGCTAACAGAGGGCTTTGGGGGCTGTGAATCAATCAGGGTCGAATAATTACACACATCATTTGCGCTATTCCCTCTCATTTATTCTGCAGAGTACTTTTTCCTCATGAGTTGTCACTGTTCATGGGCAAACAATTTTACTCCCAGATACAAAAAAAAGGCACTTTCTTCAAGTACAGTTTTTTGATTTGCTTTGCTTACTCTCACTAGGTAATAGATTTCACATAACATTTAAATGCAATGTAACACAGGCTCTATGGGCTCCTTAACAACAAAAGGAAAACTTGAGTGCCCTAATGCTACATAGCCCATTGAAATTATTGTTGGGAGTGGTCAAAACAGATCATTCTACCTTGTAAATCATGTAGGAACTAAATTCAACAAAAGTCAGTTTCAAAATCATCTGAATTCGTAAGATTTTGCTAATTAGGAAAAGACAGAACACTTATTTTCTAAATCCAAGCCTATTTTGTATTATTTCTATATTTAAAACATCTATATCCAGTAAAAACAAGAAAAAATATACTAATCTATTTCTTTTATTGAAACAAATTACTTCAGCTTTCTACTTATATATCAGTTTCACTTATAACAATACAAATTAATTTGGTTTAAAGCAATAGGACATTTTAAAACCAATTTTATTGTACAGTATTCTTAATAAAAGAAGAAACGATTATCTATCCAAAAAATTTATGAAAGACCAAGAATTTCAGAATTCAAATAAATTTTTGTTTTCGCTACCATTTTCCCTGACATCCTTTGTTATTTTGAACCAGACTTTTGAGACTGTTTCTTTAAAAATGAAAAAAGATCAGTCACTCCATTTGGTTTCTATAGTAACAGAAACTAATTTCTGGGTTTCTTCATGAGCTATGATCGTGTTGAAACCAAAGAGGACTCATGGGTCTTGCAAAATTCATAAAGTCATGAACAAATAGGACTGCCATCTTCTGGCATTTGTTTGAAATGACAGATAATTGGAACAATTCTGCATTCCAACCACAAGATGCCCCCCGCCCCCCCGTTTCCACCTGCTATTTCTGCCTGACATGTCATTACTGACAGGGCCTCTGCTTGGACAGTTCTAGGGTGACCTCACTGAATGCCAATAAGCCTTCACCCCAAGGGAAGCATGAAGTGAAAATATCATAACACAAATGTTTGCTCTGGAAAGTTGGAAGACAAATGCACCGGGTACTGAAATCTTTCTGTTTCTTTCTAACGGTTACTTAACTGTTTTAGAATAGAAGCACTTCAAAGCAGAAACCATGTACTTTGAGGAGAAATTTCACCAGTGATTACTGTAGTAGTTTTTCTCTCCTAGGACAGAACGGAAAGGACTAATGGGAGAGGGCACAGAGGATCTGGTTACTTCCTCCCACCCGCTTGGCTGACAGCAGTGACTTATGAGGTGTTACCGAGTAAAACAGAGTTAGCGTAAGAGCTGTCTGAATAACTTATGGCGCTGAATCACAGCACCATCTTCAGGAGATAATTCATGTCACTGGTGAGTGTTCAGTAATATGGATTTCCTTCAAAACACCATATTTAACAGGCAACATCCTTGAATGGTAAATTTAATGGCAAAGTGAATTATTTAAGAATCAAACATGGAACAAGAGCTGTTTAAAATGTATGCATATATGATATAGTCACTTAAGTTAAATATTGGATGTGAATAGTGAAGAATAATCAGTCCAAAATATTGATGCTGACCAAATCAAAAGTTAAGAACACTAAAGAATAACATAATTATTATCTGTGTATATTTCAATACTGCCTTAATTAAAATTTAAATCTACGCTGCAGATATTTATTCTACCTGAAAAGTTTATTGTTGTTATATCTATTCCTTACAAAATTTGGCATTAATTATTTGAATAGATGAAAGGCTCTGTGGAACCTTTAATTTATGAATTAAAAGACAATGTATAGGCTGTCCTCAAATGGGAGTTAGAATCTGCTCAGCAATTAATTGATTAACTAAAATATCTCTAGAATATTATAATATGCAATGATTCTAATAGCATATAATTTTAATTAATTTTTATTGGTACATTTTAGATGCACACAATGGTCACATTCACTGTAGGGAATTTGTACCTGTGCATGATAGATCTTGATTCTTCTTTTCCCATTCCCCTCCCCACTTCAACCCATCTTCCTTTCCATGCAAAAGCTTTGTTTCCATTCTTCCTTTATTCCTCTTTTGTTCTTTTCCTTTTCTTGTTTCCTCCCCACCTCCTCCCTAGTTTCTTGTCCAGTTGAACATTTTCTCCTTATTTCACAGTATCCATCATGGACTTCAGTCCTTATTTGCACTTTCAGTGTCTCAGAACAGAGAAGTCATGTGATATTTGAAGATGTGTGTCTGAGTTATTTCACTTAAGAGTAAGGTGTCAAGGTGCATGCAGTGCATCTGTTTATTTAGAAATGTCTCAAGCTTATTCTTCTTTAAGGAAGAGTAGAACTTCATTGTATTAAAAAAAACACATCTTTTATTGGTATATGGATCAGAATTACATTAAATTTGTGTAACAATTTTGGGAGTATGGACATTTTCACTATGTTGGTCAATATCAGTATTTTCCTCAAATCCAAAAAAGACCAAAATAAGACTTTAAAGATTTTGTGCCCAACTTGTTTTAGTTTTGCTTAATGCCCTTGATATTTCTTCAGGAAGATGTCACTCAAATGAGGCTGTATACAAATTTCCATGCTTTGTGAGGCCAAATTTCCAAATTCTATGGCTTTCTGACCTGAAGATTACATGTTAATCTCTGCATAGTTGTACAGAGGACAAAAGGATAAAATTAGATAATAACATCATGGAGTCAGATCAATTATAATCGAATGCCTACTCAACAGAAAGTTTTCCACATAGGTAATCATGAGAAATGATGGGATTGTCCCCTTGTGGTACTGCACAAAATGTTTCTACCATTATCTCTAGGTCACCTCCTCACCTCCCAATCCAATACCATTTCCACCTTCACTTGTTCAGTCTGCAATCATTTTAGTGAGCAACAAAATCATTAAGCTATGTTTCAGGAACTGTTGTAAGTCTTGGGGTAGTGTGTCTCTCAATATAAACAAGCTTCTGCTTTTTGTGACATTTATATCCAAGATGAAAGTGGAGAACTGTACAAGGAAGTCAGTAAAGAAACAAGGTAAGTACTGCAATAGCTTAAATCAGAACATAGTAATGTGATAGAAAGATGGAATGGGTAAAGTGATCACAGGTAGCTTCCCAGGCTTACTGGATAGCTGAGTTAAGAAAGTTTCACACACAAAGCACAAGCATGATGATATCGAATTGTGAACCTGTTTATTTTCTGAGAAAGTGAATCCAGCAGAATTCAAAAAGAGAATCAGGGACAAAAACTTGTAGGATAAGCAGAGTCTCTGCTTTATTCCAAGTGTAGTGGGAAACAGTATCAGAATAGATCATTATTTTTATTTGCAGTGCACAGTATGGATTTCATCTAGACTACAATGAAAACAAGGATATTAATTAAGAGTTTATTACATTATACTAGATCAAAGGAAATGCTCACTTAGAGTATATCACAACAGTTCAAATCAAAGAGCAAGAGATGCTAGAAATACCTTTGAAACAGAAGCAGTAGGGCTTGCTGATAGGGTCAGTGTCAAGAAGTAAAGGAAGAAAATTAATGCTGACACTAGAATTCATTTTCCTTCAGTGAGGGTGGGAGGTATAACATTTACCAATATGTAGAAGAAAAGAAAGGATCAAGTTTGGGGATTATTAGTTAGCTACAAACACAGCTTTGAGGTGACTCTCAAATACCCAGTCAAAGTTCCAGTGAGAAACCATGATTCTTTGTAAGAAAATCACCCTCTAAGCTAGGACTTTGAAGTTGACTGTTATAACCACCCCAAAGCCCCTTCTCCAACATTTTCTTTTATTTTCTGTCCTTTAAATGGAACTCATTTCTCATGTCCAAACAGACTGTTCAGCCCAGGACAGTACACTTCAGCATGGCTTTGGGACTTCAACTAATGCTCTATTTCATCCTATGCAAATCAACTCTACCAAAGGCATTCTTTCTTACATTTTCTGTCTTAGCAATGGCTGATGGTGAGGCTCCTCTCATCTCACTCCCTTCCCTTATCTAACAATTTTGAAAGGTATTTCTGAATCAATCTTACATCTAGCCCCATCTCTAGTTTAGTTGGCTGATTCTGTTTAAGGCTTAGGGCTTCCTTCAAAGACTTCACTGCAAATGAAAACAGCAAACAATGCTTCCTTGTGTGTTTCATTAGTTCTGAAATGATTTATTAGCTGCAACAAGGGGAAGTTTCTGAAGTATTCTAGACCTTTCACAAAAGAATGCATTACAGATGGCTAATAGCTCATATTTAAAGGAGAGGATGCTCTTTGAAATACATGAAAGCTAGCATATCTAGCATTTGATAGTATTTCCTTGATAAAGAAAAATATCCAATAAAATAAATATTCATTAAATATATTTCCCATTTTTTCCTACTCCATGAATATTTATGATGTTAAAAAAGAACAAGTTTCTACCTTTTCGGAAGAAGCTGTACATAAAAAAGCAATTCTTTTTCAATATTGTTCTTGTTCTCATCTCCTATCTTGTATCTCTAACAAGTAAATTCTTAAATCTTTCATTGATTATTCTCTTCCATGATTATTATTCCTAAAAGCTTGTGACAGAATTATTACCTATTTAGATAAAGGTATTATGAACACATTATTTTTCTTTAATCAAAATTAGAAAATAGATGTAGTAAGAAAAATTACTTCCTAGATCTTTAGAAACCTCATTTAGTCTTAGAAAAATGTAAGAAAATTAGGTTAATTAAATAATTTATTTATAGTTAGCCAATAGTAGGAGATTTTATTCTGTATCAGTACTAAAATACTGAAATAAAGCTGAAAGCTCATATAAGTAAATCGATTATTTTTTCTAAGCATCCAAAGAATTTTTTAAAAATGATTGTGTGGGTGTTTTCAATACACATATTTGTTACTGTCAAAATACTATTGTTTTGTAAGTTTGTGTAACACAAACATACTATAGTATCCTGCCACTAAGTATGTGTGTAAACAGAAGTGAAATATATGCTTTAAAGACAAATTGAGTTAAGCAATTTTTCCTTTAAAATTCTAGATCCACGTCTTACTTTGTCATGCAAATTTGAGTTAGGACATTTTCATTTGTCACCACTTTTATAATCTTTCCATTAGAAAAGATTGATAATACTGATATGACTATACATTGAACCATAAAATAGAGCTCGAGAGAAAATATGTGAAGAAATACTTTCTCTAGTAGTAGTTCAATCATTGAAGAAGGTAGTTATATCAACGTGAAATCTTGTAAGTCACCCATATATTCAACAAACACCATGATGTATCAAACAATTAAACTGTGGAAGCAAAAGAGACATCTCACATACTGAATACTGAAGAAAATACACTCTCTTGCTTTCAAAAATGTATATGGCAAAGACAATACATCATTTTCCAAGAATGTGCAACTGAAATAAAATTTGAGAAGTTTTTAGTTAGTAGTTGAACAGAGCACTTCAATTTTATGTCTACTTTCTCTATTCCTTACAGATTTCAAATTTCTGAAAAATAATTTTTTCAAGCAAATATGAATTTCATGTATTTTGCTTCATGCAGTTTTCTCAGATAATGCTCCCATAATGTAGTTGTATGATATCATTAGAAGAAAAATCAATTCATGATGCACTGAGACTTTTAATTTACTAAATCAAGTAATTAAAAAGCCAACATTCAATAGATGAAATAATTATAATCACTGACCTCTGACTATTCTACAAGTGAGCATTGACTCATTAAAAATAAATCCAAAAATTTACTCTATAAATTATAAGATTAAAAGGGGAAAACATATTAAAACTGTTTTTAATTTATTTTAATTAAATAATTCTCTCTTTAAGTGGATATCCAAAAATTATTAATTCTACCATTCTACACATTCCCATGGTCTGAATGTTGCCAAATTATCATTAAGAGATTTAAAGACAATTATCAGTAAGTTTCCTGCTTGTGACATTTAATTCAATAAGGCCTTAAATGATAATATTATTTTAACACAGCAAGCAATTTTTACTGAGATTAATTTTTTAAACTGTAACAATCACATGACGAGTGTGATTATTATATACTAATGTCTTTCCTAATAGATCCAGCCAGATGACACTTCTACCACAGAAAACAGAAAAGCAAGAGCACTGGACTTACAGCCAAGGACACAAGGTCAAAGAAGGTTTTAACACACACTTTAGAAATCCAAGTGGCCGATTCTGTTTGGGACATTCCCATTAATGGCTCCAATAATCCTAGAATAGGGTGCCATGCCATTATTTTGGAATATACACACAATTTTTCATCTTCAAAAACTTTGTTGTCTTCAAAATGCTAATAAAAATATTCATTATACTTGAAACTAAGCAAGTGAAAACTGGGCTTTACGGTAGTAAAATCAAATAATCTAATTTTATTGCAAGTTTGAATTACCTCAGAGGGAAAAGTAAAACATTCTTCACACATATTAACATTTCAATTTTGAATTTAAAATTACATAATTATTGTGACAGGAAATTATATTTATACTGATATTTATATGTTAAATACTCTAAAGAAATTGTGTGGGTGCTCTAATTATGAGATGATTTAAGTAGAAATCTCCCAACTTAACAATAGATTGGATGCAAGAAGATTGTAGAAGTTACCCCAACTTATTTTGCACTGTTTTTCCCAAAGTGTGTAACTTTTCTACCCTGATTTTCTTAAGTAATATTGTATTACTTAAAAACAAATAAGTGTAATATTCTAAGGCTGAGATTAATGTTCAAAAAGAACACATGTTCAACCATTTGTCTTTGTTTTTTTATTTCTTGTATTTGTTCTCTAATAAATAAGTCTGCTAAAATATAATTTATCCTCCTGTCCTGTGTAATGAGATATGCCAAACTATTTTATTCAAATAGCACTTCATTTCATTAGTGTTACATGGCAAACTTCCAGAGAAGAGAAATGAGTTCTAATTTTTAAATATTCTAGACAGTTTGTTATATTTTAGGCCGAAAGCCAAAGCTAAAGCAGACAGACCAAACACCTGAATTTCAGCACGCATTTTTAGCTGGTTCTGTTAATTCCAAGCAATATAGTTGGTTAAACATCTGAGCAAAAATCACACTGCTGTTGGTAATTTGTTAAATAGGTTTAATTTATGTTTTTAGCGATACTTACATGAACACACTAAACTCAGTTCACCAGTGACTTGTGTAAGTAGCTATACAATGTTACGTAGCTATTGGATAGAGCTAGATCTTTCTATTGTGCTGTGGAGACACTTCCCCCATTGGAACCCTGTATGAACATGAAAAAGTCTGATGAAGAGAAGTGGAGGAGACATTAAAATTACTGCTAGGGATTTTCCTCCCATTTATTTCATAAGAACACATCCTGAACAAGAAAAGTCTTTGTTGCATTTATGCGTATAAATAAGTATATGCAATATACTAAGGATGGATCACACTATTCAGAATTTGCTTACACTTTTTAGCTAAACACATGCAGCAGAATATTATATCTGGGAGCAATTAGATTCCTAACACTCAGCAGAAAATTGTAATTTTTAATATTGGCAAGTCTGTAATTTTTCCAGTATATGAAAATAACATTTCAAGCATTTTAATACCTGATTTTCATATTTGATTATTTACAATGCCAAGATACCTCCAATGATTACAGGTTCCTGTTTAAAATTGTTCTGTTGAGTATCACTGAATATTTCATAAAATACTTTTTAGGTTCCTAAGTGAATGAAACTTATATTATCATTCAGCTATATAGAAAATTGGGTAATTATTATCCGTCCATTGCCAAGAGAAGACTTAATTCCCAAAAATGAAATTTTGGTTAAGTTTTTCTATATAGCACTTCAAACACAAATTGCCCAATACATATTAAGACTTGCCTCTGTAATATAACGAACTTCCTGTTTTCAACTGTGCTAAGATACAATATACGGGAAAAATAGAGCATATGTATTAGTCTGGAAAAATAAATTAGAGAACAAAATTATGTAAAATGCTGAAATCATCACCTATAAGTAATGTTGCTTCTAATGTTCTTTATAGATGCAGTTATAACCTGACATTTGTTAGTTCTCTTCATTTGTCTCTTTTATAAATTTACAAAAATGATTTTCTTCACCAAAGCGGACCACGTTGTCTCAAAATTTTCCCCTCTTGCTTTGCAAAATGTAAGGAAAACATATACATACATTCATTTATTTTGAACTGAAAAATTTATGCCTAATCTATTTTAAGATGGTCTTAGCGGTAGAAACATTTGATTCTTAAAGACTTAGAAATATTTTATGCTGAGCAATGGAGCCAGTAAATGCAAAAATTATACTTCTCCAAACTCCACTAACTATTGTATAGCTCTATAGAATTACAGAAACATGTAAATAAGTTTAACAAATACTCAAATTGAGTATATGTTTTGACATCAGAGAAGCTCCAAACACTTATTTTTCTGTCCCTTTTATATAGCATGCATGAAACTGAGAAACTCTGAAATAAAATTATAGTGCCACACTTCTGTATATGAAATCCATTTTTGTTAAAGTATTCACATGAGTGACCCAGAATTTAAGATGTTTTTCTTCTTCTAGGTATGATAACATTAAAAGAGAACCATTCATTTTGTCTTTTATCATCACATAACCTTGACCTGTTAAATTCAGCAAGGAAAGTATTGACATACTTCTATCTTTTGTATCTTTCAACACACTATCTGAATTCAAGATTCATGAAAGCCTTTACTAGAGATAAAATATATTCATGTGTTGCTTAATAACATCACATTTTTTAAAATGCAGCATTTGATGCTGTCATCATTTTATGAACACCATGTAGCATATATACATAAACTAAGGGATAACTAAAGGATATAATCTTATAGTATGCAGTGTATGCAGTCCATCAAATGAAATGCTGTTATCCACTGCATTACTGTATAAGAATTTAAAGAGAGATTTGCAGACTTTGGGGAGAGAGAAGAAGGCAATTCCAGCAAGCAAGCCCAGTCTAGGAACCAGCACCATGTAGGGGCCCCAGCCCGACCAGCAGCAGCCAGACCCCAGCCCCTTCCTTCGCGCGGGCTGGCAAACAAGAGTTTCCAATCACCCCCCCCCCCACCTGCCGCCCCCGCATAAAGGACCAGCTTATCCAGAGAAAAACAGGCTGTGATAATAGCTATGGAGGGGAAATGCAATTGGATGTCTGTGGTGCTTTGGTGTTTCACTAACACTGCAGGTCTGATCATGGGTTCAGAGGATAGTGGAAGGCAGTGTGGCGTCTGGGTGGGGAGGATCTCCTTGCGTAGCCATTGTTGATTCCCTATGGTCTTGTTTTGAAGTTCTATATCATTTCCATTATTTTGTTGGATTGGGTTTTATTCTCTTTTGTTTTGTTTGATTATGTTAAATCCAATGGCAGGAGCAGCTATTTCAAAGATAGTGAGATAATATTATGGTAGTAATTTTGGATTTACTTTTGGTTTGTTTTGAAGTTCTCTATTGCATTCACTATTTTGTTTTTATTGTTTGTATTGTATACTGTTGCTTGATTTTTACTATGTCCAAAATTATCTGCAGCTATTTTGAAGACATCAAAAGACATTATGGTAACTATTGTTGATTTCATAATGTTTTGAAGTCTGGCATCTCTTATACTGGTTTATTTTGATTGGTTTTATTATGTTTTATCCTCTTTAAAATAAAACTTAAAAAAGAATTTAAAGACAGGTAGGAACTCAACAATAAGCCTATCCTTCTATATCTTACCTGCTTATTTACCCTGTTTCCTTATACACAGATGGGAATTAGATTAATACCTGCTTTATCAATTGATATGATGATTCACACAATAAATCATATAATATCATACCTATCACAGAGTGTTAGTAAGTTTTCATTATTTTATTACACAAGGAAAGGTAATTTAAATATGACAATAGAAATTACCTTCACTGAACACTTAATATTATGCCATATGATGCATGATAATGTAACATGCATTGCATAATTTAACCTTTCTAATATTGCTAACTCATTTTACCAATAAGGCAGTTGAGGGGTAAAGTTCTGTGGTCTTGAGTATTCAAAGGATCCTATCTTCTGGTATTTTGTTTGAACAACTCCTGGTTTAAAAAGAATATTGACATAAAGGAGCATATCTTACTGTCTACATTAAAAATAAGAATTTGGAAAATTTCTCTCTATTACCATAGATATTACCAGATTAAATATATTTTTCATAAATATTTGTTGAAAATATTGTATAGGATACTGCAAGGCAGAATTATACAAATAAGTAAGTGATTATTTATTTATAAGTCTATTTTAATCAATGTATATTTGACAACTTTATTCTACTTCTAACTAATATACATAATTTGATTGGTTTACTTCTGCCATGTGCATTTCATTGATAAATTTAGGAATAATTTATTTGCTTACTTTGTTGTTTTTAGATGGGCTTTCACTATGTATTATATGCTGGCATTGAACTCACTAGGTGTTCCAGGTTGGCCTTGAATTTGAGGTGATCTTCTGACTTATTTTAACATAATTAGAAATAAGAGCTTTCTAAGTCTGTTTTTAACAGACTAGCACAGACTGGCTGACTAAATAACAAAAGATTGTTTGACTCACAGTTCTGGAGGCTACTCTGGGACCAAGGTGTCACATCTGGCAAGAGATACTTTGTGGTACCACAACTTGGTGGAAGGCATCACAGGGCTAGACAGGGAAGGAAGCTGAGCTCAATCTCATAAGAGGTGATAATGAACTCGCTTCCAGTGACAGAATTAATCCATTTTGAGGGCAGAGCTCACATGGATTAATCACCTCTAAAATCATCTCTTAGTGCTATTGCCCTGGGCATTAAATGTCCAACACATGAACGTGAAGAACACATTGGAACCATACCAAGAGCCACGAAGTCTTCAAATACCTCCAATTACATGTGCTTCTCGATCTACTAGATGTCCTAACAAACCCAGTGATTAAACCCACTGTAAGTTGAAAATATGCCAAAAATGAATTTAAGGCAGCATCTGGAGCAACAAACTTTAGCCTTGCCTGTCCTAAACATATTGAAAACTTTTACAACAGCCTGAAGTTGGGAAACTCCAGTCAATAAAAGGCCTATTTTGTAATAAAGTATTGAATACCTTGTCATTTATTTAGTTCAGTGCACTGCAGGGAAATCTCTTGCCCATTTAGCCTGGTGATCATGCCGTAGACTGGAAGCTGCAGATTTCTGCTGCTGCTCAGCACCCAGAAAGAGTATAGCACTGTACATCAGCACCTCCGCAAAAGAAGGAAACGCAAAACACAGTTTCTGCTAAATGCCTTTCAGGTTTGCACAGTTTTCAAGGGGAGCAATCATGTACAAGCATGATAACTACCATCCATATAAATATTTGTCAAAATAAACTAAATATATATGAATCCTGACAAATGCCAAAGCTTAATATCAAATTTTAATATGAATATGTCATATGTGTACCTGCAGATATATTTATGTAAAGCTTGAAGCGTTATTTGACTTAGAAAGTGATAAGTTCGATTATTAAATATTTACTTTCATTACATTATATATATATATATATATATATATATATATATATATAATGATCCAACATTATAATATATATGCCAAAGTTGTAAATTTTGGATATCTGTTCCAAAGAAACACCATTTTAGAAAGTCACAAACTTCTTAAACAGCAATGAATGAGTTAGGATCATAGCCCAAGTAGACTATAACAGCCAAATTTAAAATAGTTTTCACTGAAAATCTTAAATCTGCTTAATTTGTAAAAAGAGCACAAAATATTGACCTAATCTCTAAAAAGCAATACTTAACATTAAAAGAAATTTTGAATTCAATATCCTCTTAAAATTTGCCAAAAGGAAAATTTTAAATGCAGCCATAAGGTTGATAACATTATATGTTCAGATATGTGTTTATTATTAAGACTCTTATTTTTAAAAGGAAAAATTAAAATTTGTGGTACCATTAGTAGTCAATTGTCACTACAGAAAAACTTTTTCCATAAAATATGTGTAAGTAAAAATGTTTCATATTTCATTAATGAATAATTTTCCTTGTTGTAAAATAAATCTGATTTCAAGTTAAAGCACTTTTATTCTCTTAAACTCTAAATTATCAGGAATTTGTAGATAGTTTGCACGTATATCCTTTCAGTTTTGTACATAAATATGGTGTCACAAACATGTACGCCTTACAAAATTTGTATACATCTGTATTGCAATGTTTTACATAGGCAAGGTAGTATGTGTCTACATGTTAAACTAAAACAATCATATAAGACATAGATATATAGAGATACACGTATATCAGTCTTTCACGTATGTCTGCCATCATTTTCATACTATCAAAGAAAAATATGCTGCATCAAACAAAAATTCTTATGGAGGCATGGCTCCTTAGGTTTCCATTGATCGGGGCTTCAAAGATTTATAGAAATCTTCAAAAATATATAAAATCTGTGAATAATAATTTTATGAGTTTATGATACATGTATCTTCAGCTTGCCTAATAAATATTCTAACCACAGCTGAATGGAAGTGGAGTAGAGAAGTATACACACCATGGTTTAGTATCTGGTTTTATAACCCAACTTTTCCATGTGGCTAGATAATCTTCTTTGAGTTATTTGATAGCTCTGAGCTTCAATTTCCTAATCTATAAAATATAGAGAATAGCAACACACTTCACATTTGAATTTACAATGAAGCTTGTAAAGCTACATTACGAAAGCCTAAACAAAGCTAGGTTAAGAAAGCCTAAACTTGAAGCCCTGCCATAGAGTTCACATGACAAGATGTTTTCATTTAATTTGCAAAATCCTGTACTCCTAAAATATTTTTAAAATCGTGTACTCCTTTGAATAAAGATGCTCACTGAATTGGGTAACTTCACACCCTGTCGAAATATGTCCTGTGATTATTCTGAAAACTAAGTTAAACAATAAATATATGGCTCCTAGATTATGCCTAAAACACAGAAAATATTAGATGATTATTATTATTATTATCAAACATGGTAAATAATTTGATTGTATCTAGTTTTTCAATTGCTATGCACAACTGAATAGTTACCATCTAATGAGTATGAATTAGTTATTTAAGGACAGTAATATACTAAGAGACATCTCAATAGATTTGGAAAAGATTTGGAAAAAGAAATTAGACATTGACGCATCCTGAAGAAGAGGTAGATTTTAGTATCCAATCAGGATCATGATGCCAACACAATTCAGGATTTTTGCTGACACAAATCAGGACATTTATTGAGAAAAAAATATGTGATAACATGCAGAGAAAAATTGCCTAAGAGAGATCCCACACACGTGTCAGCTGGTTATTGCAGGGCGGAAGGATAACACAAAAGAATTTTACAATTCTTATCACATCTCTACAAAATCAAGCCAATTGTTAAGGATTTAACAATGTATACAAATATGGACATGCTAGTTTCTGAGTCACTGCTTTGCAATTTGAAATCTGTTTTACATTCATGAGGTGGTCATTTGATGGGATGCTTATTTACAATTCATAACACAAATGTCATCACATGATTTAATCACATACAATACCTAAAAGTTAACAGACATGAACTACTTCTATAAACTACGATTAATCACACAAAATGCCACAATAAATAGTATTGATATATGATTAAGCTGTACAAGATTAGACATTGAATTTTCTTATATAATGTATACTAGTTATGAATAAAATTTGTCCACCAAGAAAATATGATTTGTATTTCAAATAATACGGGCTTGAATATTATGCCTCATTGAATCATATGTCAATAAAATTATTTTATGCTTTAAGATAAAATGAATTTAAAGTAAATATACTACAATTTGCTCCAGAAAAAGCCAAAACCTTAAAGCAATATTGATTTACATACATATTAAATTGCTCTTGAGTCACTTTTAATGAGATGCATGTGTGTTTCTGTAAATATATAGTGTTATAATGTAAAGTTCTGTTCAGAAAAACAATTCTTAACTTTTCTGAATCAATCGTAAAATAGTCTAATGAATTAGCTGGGCAACAGTAAAAGTAGACCAATTAATTCTGCTCTGCTCAATAGGCACCGAAAATTTGGTCTATTCTTTTCAAGCAGTCAGTGGAATCATCATAATCACAGTGCCATTTCCTGCTTTGTGCCATGCCCGTTTAGTAAGACTGAATTGGTCACCAGATTCTTGGTATTGCTTTTCAGAGATGTCATACGCACTGCTGAAGAGCTGAGTAGGTAACTGGTGGCTCTCTCTGGATAGGATTTCTTTCCACAACACAGCTGGCTGTTGAAATGTTTCCGGAAGCTTTCACTGAGTAGATAAAGAGCAAATGGATTGACGCAAGAATTGCAAAAACTCAGAACTCGGGCAACTAAGGTGACAATCATGTGGCCTAGAGATGGATCAATCTCCTTGTAATTGAAAGATCGATACATGTAGAGGATGTGATTTGGAAACCAACAGAAGATAAAGCAACCCACGAAGACCAGGACAATTTTAGCCAACCGTTTTCGTGTTTCCATCTGTAAAGAGAAGGAAATAATTCCATTGCTTAAAATATTTGGATCCAGCAACATCCAAAACTTATCATGTCACAAAAAGAGTAAAACTCATAACATGAAAATACATCCAAAACAGATAATTCTTTATTTTCTTAAAAAGTGATTATTTTAATAGCTTGATGAAACCTACTTTTAAACTATATAATAGTTTACACAGGACTGGATTGTAAAGTATTAATAAGTGGCTATCTTCATGTTAGAAC